>CATIWO010164800.1:0-28766 GCA_949673435.1 Macaranga tanarius
GGAAAGACATCATCAAATTCCTGCAAAAGGTTAGCAAACACACTCGGCAAGGAAAGATCAAGTTCATTAGTGTTCAAGTACACATCCTTATAAGTAACAACAAATAACATTTGACTTGAATGCAATGCATGCCTAACTTCACTTTCCCTAGCCAGAAAACTACCCTTTGCCTTTGTTTTCTCTTTAGGCCGAATTTCACCCTTTGGTTTTTCACTCTCCCCTTTGCTATTTTCAGCCTCAACCCTTTCCCTCTCTAACTTACATTGGTCCTCATACACTTCCTTAGGAGAAAGAGGTGTCAATGTCACTTTCTTCCCATCCTTCACAAATGAGTACCTATTTAGAAAGCCATCATGAACAGCCTTTCTATCAAATTGCCATGGCCTACCTAACAAGAATGGCCCACATGCATTGGTACTATATTACATAGCACCTCATCTGAATACCTACCAATTGTGAAAGGAAAAATAACTTGCTTATTCACTTTAATCTCACCATAATTATTTAACCACAACAACTTATAAGGCCTAGAATGTGGAATCATATTTAAACCTAATTTCTCAACTATTAAAGCACTAGCAACATTTGTACAACTACCACTATCAATAATAACATTATAAGTCTTACCTTGCACATGGCATCTTGTGTGGAAAATGTTGTCTCTTTACTGCTCCAAGGTATCTTCTCCCTTCATTTGAACACTTAGTGTGCGTCTAGTCACTAAGAGCTCACCTCCCATAGGGCCTTCAATGCAATCATCGCTACACTCCTCTAATTATGGTATCTCCTCATCATCATGGTCACTATCCTCACTTGCTGTTTTAATCTCTCCATGCTCTCTAGCCACCATTGTGCGCTTATTGGGACATTAGGAAGCAATGTGTCCGTTCCCCAAGCATTTGAAACACTTTATGTCTCTATTCTTTTCTTTGTTGATTTCAGGTTTGAATGTCTCCTTGCTGCCCGAAATGCCTTTGCCCTTGATGCTATCACCTTATTTACCTCCTTTCCATGAGTTAGACTAATTTGGCCTACTGTTGGAAGCACCCTTATATTTGAACCTTGCTGCCCCTCTAGGTTTTAGTTGCTTTTCCACCTTAATTGTAAGGTGCACTAACTCCTCAAGCTCCACATAATGTTGCAACTCCACCCTATCAGCAATCTCCTTGTTAAGCCCACCAATGAAACGTGCCATGGTAGCTTCCCTATCCTCCTTCAAATCTAACCTAGTCATAAGCATCTCCATCTCCTTATGGTAATCCTCAACACTCTTTGTACCTTGTCTCAAAATTTGGAGCCTTTGATATAACTCCCTATGATAATGCCTAGGTACAAATAGCCTCCTCATGATAGTTTTAAGTGTAGTCCAACTATCAATAGGCTCTTCCAAATTCCTCCTCCTACTAACCACCATTTAATCCTACCAAACTATAGCATACTCACTAAATTGGGTGACCACCAATTTCACCTTTTTCTCCTCTGAAAAATTATGGCAATCAAAGATAAGGTCAACTCTCTTTTCCCACTCTAAATATGCCTCCGGATCAGTTTTGCCCAAAAAGGTAGGAATCCTAAGTTTGATGCTACCTAAATTCTTATCTACATCATCATAGTTCCCATAGCCACCAAACTCACCACCAAAATTCCCTCTACCTCTACCAAAGTTTTGGTACTTCCTAGCTCCTCTACCCATGCCTCTACCATCCCCACCATAGGCTGCATTAGCATACTCCTCAAAACCCTCATCAAAGTCATCCTCATTTACCCCAATTTGCTGCCCATTACTGCCTTGCGCATTCACACCTCCATTCGGCCTATTTCCCATTCCTCGAGCAAGCATAGTAATTTGCTCTAGGATGGTTTGTTGATTGGTTGCCATGTCTAGTTGCAACCTCTCTATTTGCTCATTCATACTCTATATGCTTCGTTGCACCCTCTTATTCTCATGCATTTGTGCCGCCGATATGTCGTTATGTGGTACACGATCACTCTCATTAGTTCCACTTGACATTGCTGCAATAAAGGTTAGTATGCAATAAAACAAAAATTAAGGACCTCACTTCACTCCCTCATGTGTTTACCCTCAATGAATGGAGATATACACTCGTGTTTTACATAATTTAATAATGATTACACAAGGTTAAACTCACACCACTCAGCTTGTTTTCAAGGATTCTTATGTGAATCAATAACCACATACCAAGTTTTATCACTATACTTGCAATGTACCAAGAATTATGATTTAAAAAACTTATTTGAGGCAAAAACAAAAGAAATAAGGAAATTCAAACAAATTGCAACGTTTCAAGAAAATTAGGAATAAAAAACACAAGAAAACTTCAAAAAGAATGCAAATAACATAAAAAAAAATTCTAGATGCAAGAAAACTCAAAAATGGAATGAAGAGACAAGGAAGATGTAATTCAGCTTGAAATAAACAATCATGTGAACAGTAATATAAATAGTGAACAGTACGCGTGAACAGTAACATGAGTAGTGAACAGTGAAATATGAATATTTTAGAAACCCTAATATGTATATCAGCAGCCACAAACAAGGATTAAAACACCCAACACACGAATTCAAACAATCAAGAATAATCAAACAAATGCAAACCTTCTTCTTGATGTTTTCGGATATCTTAGAATTTTTTATTTCTTTTCTTTTCGTTTCTTTTTCTTTTCTTGTTCTTTTCTTTTCTTTTTTCTTTTCTTTTGTTTTGTTTTCTTGTTCTTTTTTTTTAATAATCCGAATTCATAAGAAGGATCAAGAACAAAATCAAACACAATGTAAATTCAAGAACACTAAATTAAGAACTGAAATAAAACTCAAGGAAACAAACAAATAACTTAAGGAAAAGGATAAATAACCTGATTTAAAAGCCAAATCTCTGCTACCAAATGTTAAGAATCTCCAAGGAATAGAACCACAAACCCTAACGATTATGAACCCGTGAATTACTATCTTGAAAACCCAAGAACAAATTGATGTCAAACCCAAAAATTGCTTAGATCATATTGTAGAGATTTATTGATCAAAGAATTAGAACCTAAAGAAAACTAAGTTCTTTAAATCCTAACCCTTAACACACCACAAGGATAGATCAATTCGTTGATAAGTGGTTTATGCATTCAACAAGAATTCAAGAATTTAAGCAAATATGCAAAGGAAAATAATGACAATTTTCATTCAATTCTAATTTGAATAAAAATGCCCCAAAGGTGGTGTTTTTATAATATTCTAACACAATAAAACCTAATAATAATAAAGGAAATTATTAACTACTTAGCCACCAAGCATAAGGCTTAATAGTTAATAACATAGTTCTGAACTAATGAAGAGAATTCGGCCCACATACTAAGCCCACACTAATCTTTATGTATTTGGACTTGCAAAACATTAAACAAAGCCCCTTCATTAAATTCTTCACTTGGGCTGAACCTAACATGAGCAATTGGACTTCCTTGATTAGCCCAATCTTGCATATAGCCAATTAAGGCCTCTTGGAGCTTCTTGGACCTTGACCTTGTAATTGGGCCTTGTGGCATGCTTAATGGATCCTTAGTTTTATCTTTGGCTTTATCTTTGGTTTCCTTGTTCTCCTCTTCATCAAGCCTATCCAAGCTATCACCAATGCAAATGCCACCACCATCTTTAAGCTTGTCCACGTCCATATCGAGGACCGATTGCCTCATGGTTTGAGATGTAATCCATAATAAGGAAGAGATTTATACCTCAACACTATTATAGAGAGGTGTACAACATGTTAAAAGATTGAACCAAGGCTCTAGGAGTGTTGAAGAGTATTTTCAAGAGATGGAGATGGCCATGATTCGAGGTAACATTGAGAAGGATAGAGAGGCTACCATGGCACGTTTTCTATCATGTTTGAATCATGAAATTGCTAACCTTGTTGAATTGCATCATTATGTAGATTTAGAGGACATGGTACACATGATAATCAAGGTGGAAAATCAATGAAGGTTAAAACTAAAACAATTTCGACTTCTACAAATACATGGAAATCGAATTGAAAGAACAAGGGAGGAGAAACAAGTGCAAGTAAGAGCAAATTTGAGCCAAATAAAAGCAAGGATGTTACTACATCAAAGACATAACCTAAAGATGACAAATCCAAGGGCAAGTCAAGTAATATTCAATGCTTTAGATATTTGGGATATGGGCATAAGGCTGCACAATGTCCAAATGCCAAAATCATGACCCTACACAATGGGGGAGGTGGTGAGTGAGGAAGAGGATGATGATGATGATGATATGAGTAACATGCCAGCATTGGATGACGCATCTGATGTGGAGGAGGAATCAGCCCCACAAGTGGGGGTTAACAAAAAAAATCAAAAACCGACTAACCAAACCGAGCCGAACTGACTAGTTCGATGCAGTTATATATAGGTTTGGTTCGGTTTTAGTTTTTGACAATGCATAACTGACTGGTTCGGTCTGATTTTGGTTTTCAATTTGGAAAACTAAAAATAACCAAACTGACCGACTTAAATATATATTTATTATAAAAATATTAAATAAAATATATTAATTAGAAAAAATTATACATAAATATTAAAATTATAAATAAAAAATATTTTTTCTAGTTATATAATTAAAGAATAAGCTTAAAAATTATAAAATAAAAAATAAAAAATAAAAAATAAAAATTTTATTTAAAAAATAAAATTAATTAACCGAATAACCAATTTCAGTTTTTCCTCTGGTTCGGTTCGGTCATAATTCTCTCTTGGTCAGTTTTGGTGGTTCTTTGACCGAACCGAATCGACCGATGCTCAACCCTACCCACAAGGACCAATTTACACTTTGGTTACTAGGCATGCCTTAAACATACAAGCTAAAGAGGAAGAGGTACAATATGAAAACATCTTTTATACTCGAAGCATAATACATGATAAATTGTGTAGTATGATTATAGATGGTGGAAGTTATGCTAATGTTATTAATATTACTTTAGTTAATAAATTGGAAATTAAAACAACTAAACATCCTAGACCTTATAGATTACAATGGTTGAATGAAGGTGGGAATATTAAGGTTACTAGGTAAGCATTGATTACATTTTCTATTGGGTGTTATTGTGATGAGGTATTATGTGATATAGTTCCTATACAAGCTAGTCACATATTATTAGGACGTCTATGGTAATATGATAGGCGAGTCTTACATTATGGTTTTACTAACAAATATTCATTCAAGATGAATGGTAGGACTATCAATTTGCTACCTATGTCGCCTAAGGAAGTGTATGAGGATTAGAAAATTCTGAATGAATGTGAGAATGCACAAGAAAAAGAAAAGGTGCACCAGTAAACAGAAATTTATGAGAAAAGCCAAGAGAGGCGTGAGGAAAAAGAAGAAAAAGAAAAAAAATAGAGGGGATGCGCAAAGAGAGTAAAAATAGTGAGATTGCGTATGCAAAAGGAGAGAATAGTGTGCAAAGAGTGGTAAAAAAAGAGATAAAAGGCAATTTCTTTACAAAAGAGGGTGAGATTAGAAAGGCTTATCTAGGCAAGCAACCTATGATACTATTGGTATTCAAATGTGCATATTTAGCTTTTGATGCTAACCCAATTCTCTCTTCTCTACCTTGTTCTTTTCAAGTGTTGTTGCAGAAATTTGAGGATTTATTTTCCGAGTCTATGCCCGATGGTTTGCCACCATTAAGAGGGATAGAACACTAAATTAATTTTATTCCTAGAGCATAAATTCTGAATAGGCTAGCTTATAGGAGTAATCCCGAAGACACAAATGAATTATAAAAACAAGTGGATGAGTTGATGTCTAAAGGATTGATTAAAGAAAATATGAGCCCATGTGTTGTACCCATGCTACTTATGCCTAAAAAGGATGAAACATGGCGTATGTGTGTTAACTGTCTCGCTATCAATAAAATCACTGTAAAGTATCGCCATCCTATACCTTATTTATATGACATGTTAGATTAATTACATAGTACATTCATATTTTCTAAAATTGATTTAATGGCTGGATATCATCAAATTAGAATGAAAATAGGTAATGAATGGAAAACTGCCTTTAAAATAAAATATGGGTTATATAAGTGGTTAATCATACCATTTGGTTTAACTAATGCTTCTAGTATATTCATGCATTTATTGAACCATATTTTAAGGAATTTTATAGGTAACTTTATTGTTGTCTATTTTGATGATATACTTATGTATAGTAAATCACTAGAGGACCATGTTATGCATGTTAAATCTATTTTTAGTGTTTTACAATCACAAAAGTTGTATGCTAAGCTTGCTAAATGTTCATTTTATGTGCCTAAAGTTATATTTTTAGGATATTTTATTAGTGAACATGGTATAAAGGTTAATCATGAGAAGGTTAAGGCTATTGAAACTTGGCCTACACCTAGGAATGTTGGGGATATTTGTAGTTTTCATGGCTTAGCTAGTTTTTATAGACGTTTTGTGTGTGATTTCTCTAGCATAACTACCTCTTTGACAGAAGTAATTAAAAAGAATGTTAGATTTAGGTGGGAAAAAGAACAAGAGGATGCTTTTAACATGTTGAAATCTAAATTAATTTCTGCACCTATTCTTATTTTGCCTAATTTTGATAAAACATTTGAGATTGAATGTGATGCTTCTGGCATGGGAATTGGAGCTGTTCTAATGCAAGAGGGTAAGCCAATTGCATATTTCAGTGAGAAATTAAGTGGCACATCACTTAATTACCAGACATATGATAAGGAGATGTATACCTTGGTAAGGGCATTGGAGACGTGGCAATATTACCTATTGTCTGAGGAGTTTGTTATTCATACCGACTATAAGAGTTTGAAGCATTTGAAGGGATAAAATAAGCTCAACAAAAAACATGCTAAGTGGAGTGAGTTTCTTGAATCTTTCCCTTGTATTATCAAATACAAACAAGGTAAGGAAAATATTGTGGCTGATGCATTGTCAAAGAGGTATATTTTACTTAACACTTTGAATGTTGGTTTTGAGCATATTAAGAAATTGTATGCACATGATCTTAATTTTAGCAATGTATAAATGCATGTGAAACCATTGCCTTTGACAAATTTTATAGACATGATTGGTATTTGTTTCGTTTAAAGCAACTTTATGTACCTAGATGTTCATTGCATTTGTTGTTGATTAAGAAGGCACACGAGGGAGGTTTGATGGGACACTTTGGCATAGCTAAGACATTAGATGTTTTACATGAGCATTTCTTTTGGCCTAACATGAAATCTAATGTATTTGAGTATTGTGCTAATTGCATTATATGTTTGCAAGCTAAGTCTAAAGTGCATCTGCATGGTTTATATACACCATTACCTGTTCCACAATCACCTTGGGTAGATATATCTATAGATTTTGTACTTGGACTACCTAGGACTAGGCGTGGTAATGATAGCATATATGTTATTGTTGATAGGTTTTCTAAGATGGGACATTTTATTTCATGTTATAAAATCAATGATGCATTGCATATTACTGATTTATTCTTAAAAAATATAGTGCGTTTGCATGGTATACCTAAAACTATTGTGAGTGATAGGGATACTAAGTTTTTGTCCTACTTTTGGAAGACTTTATGGGCGAAATTAGGAACTAAGTTGTTGTTTAGTACTACATATCACCCACAAACTGATGGCAAACCGAAGTTGTAAACATGACATTAGGATAACTCATGCGTGCTATAATTAAGAAGAATATGAAATCTTGGGATGGGATTTTGCCTCATGTAGAATTTGCATATAATAGGGCTATGCATTCATCTACACATTATTTACCTTTTGAAATTGTGTATGGTTTTAATCCTTTAACACCATTGGATCTATTACCTTTACCTATGAGTGAGCAAGTTAATTTAGATGGTGTTCGAAAGGCAGATTTTATGCACAATTTACATGAAAAGGTAAGGTAAAATATTGAAAGGCGGAATCAATAAGTGGCAAATCAATGGAATAAAAGACATAAATAGTTGATTTTTGAGCTTGGAGATTGGGTTTAGTTGTATTTGCGTAAGGAAAGGTTTTCTACTTAAAGGAAATTTAAGTTACATCCTATAGGAGATGGACCGTTTCAAGTTGTGGCAAGGGCCAATAGCAATGCCTACAAATTAGATCTCCCAGGTGAGTATAATATTTCTGCAACCTTTAATGTATCTGACCTTCTTCCGTTTGATTTTAAAGGTGAAGATTCGAGGGCGAATCCTTTTGAGGAAGGAGGGAATGATGCATATAGACATGAGAGCACAAAACCAAATTTAAATCCTTTGAATTATGATAGAGGACTAATCATAAGGTCTTGAGCTAAAAGGATGAAAGATGCTACCAAAGAGCTTGTGAAAAAGAGTCTAAAGTCTATGGAATAAAAAAGAGATGAAGAAACTAAGTTAATCTATTTACTTAGTTATGATTTGGCCGATACACGCCCGTGTGTATCTTTGCACAGTCGTGTTGCATGTTCATAACTTGTCCCAAACTAGACACGAGTCCTTATACGCCCGTGTCCAAGGACGTGTTACTATACACGCCATATATTCTAAGGCCGTATTCCAAGACACACCCATGCTTATTTAAGTGTCATCTGCATGATACACAGTTCGACATCACGCCCGTGTAGGAAGTCGTGTAGCTGTCTGGATTTCTGATAAGATATCAAAACACGCCCATGTATGATCAAGTCTAGCCCGTGTGCCAAGCCGTGTTGGAGTCTGTCGATTTTGCTAAAAATCTCAGAGCTTGAACACGCCCGTGTTCCTTTCAGACATGCCCATGTCTCGATGATGATTCTTTTTCTAATTAGGATTTTCTTTATGTTTTATTTACTAATTAGAATTTATGTTTAATTAGAAATGTCATTGTTTATTCCTAAAGAGTTGTTTTCTTTTAGAACAAGTTTAGGTTTAGGATTACAAGTCTATAAATACTTGTATCAAACATCATTATTAAATATAGTTGATTGATTTGATTCAAATTCTTAATTGAGGTTTCTTGAGTTCTTGCGATAGCTAAAATCCAAATTTTCTTTAATTGTGTTACAATTTTAACCTTGATAATTAGAGGTGCTAGCTGTTAGATAGTTAGTGTTGCTAATTTCTATCAGTTTATACTAGATAGATCCTTAGGCAATGATCCTAATAGATTATTACAGATCCTAGTTGTTAGATAACTAGTGGGACATATCATTCACTCTCCACATCACTCTTAATATCTTTCAACTTTATTTAAGGATTTTTGTACAATTTACTCTTCAAGTAATTGGCTAAAAATGCCTGGCTGCAACTAGGAGTGTCAAAGGACCTATAGCAATTATGTTCTGGATTTAGTGTTTTAACTGACAAACCAGGATTATAACCATCTTTTGATATTAAAATCACAAATGGACAACCTGCTTCAGTGACACATTTCACTCTAATCCTAGTAGGCTCATTAGGTTTAATTTTAATTTTTTTCCATGAGCCACACCATACTTTGCAAGAGCTTCTCTAGCATCTTTAGCATTGCTAAAAGTCAGTCCTAGCATTAAAAAGGGTCTGCCATGATTCGCATCATATCTAACTCTATCCCTTCTTTGTAAATTTTCATCAGGAGGTGCTGCTCTATCACCCTTACTTTCATCACCACTCTCTTCATTACTCACTACTAGAATCACTTTCAACCACATTACTATCACCTGCCCCTGGCCCATCCCCTTCATTACTACCACTTGCCCCATCCCCTTCATTACTTGCAGTTGCCACATCCCCTTAATTAGTTGCAACTGCCACATTAGTGACTCCTATTCCTTTATTAATATAACTGTATTTGTGTAGGTATTGTCTCATTAATGCCTACATTGTTTGCCCCTACTTCCTCATTACCATTACCATGGGATAGTAGGATTTCAATTTCTAATACATTGGTAGCAAAGACAGGTATATCCACAGTATGATGAACATAAATGTCAATCTCATTAACCCAACTATTCCTTCTTATCAACTGCAATACCTTCCTAATGCCAACATCATCTTCCACTAAAAACAAACCATCCTTCAATTTTTTGCCTAGTTCAAGGACAAATATAGTTGAAATATTTGTGAATCCTAATTCCTCTTTATACCTACCCAAAATGTCAATATATGATAAAAAATTCACATCAAAATTCACAATTGTGTCCACATCCCTATTAATATACTCTAACTCATCTCCATCATAATTCCATTGTCCCCTAAAATTAAAGTTTATATCAACAAGATCTGTCATTCTGCCAAAGCAAATCATAAAAAATAAAACATGAAGGCATGTGCTTAGTTAACACTACAACAACAAAAAAACACATAGTATTTTGACAACACTAAATAATTTTTAATAATATTTCTGGAAAACACTAAACAATACAATAATACAATAATTTAAAATTTCACTTTTATATAGTGTTTCGACAACACTACAGCAACAAACATAAAGACATAAAGGCAGAATATACATCCTCAAGTGGTCAACATAAAGCACATAACAACAAAACAATATATAAGTCTAAGCTTTTATAAATCTTCAAAAGAAAAAAAGAAAAAAACCTTATCTGTCATACACAATCAACTTTCCTCAGTCACTAATGCTTGGATTTCCCACTCTTAATCTCAATATCTACTCACAAGAACACAAACTAATTAGCAAATCTTTGATTTCTATCCCTAATGTCGTTCCTTTGTTTCGATGATAACAAAGGAAATAGTTAGGGTTTTTCTTTTGGGCGGTAAAATGTTTACCAAATTGATTTTTTTATTTTTTTATTGTTTTAAGTGGGCTCCACTTCGTCCACATAAGCTAACTTAACACTTCTCTTAACAGCGTCTGTAAGAGGTGCTTAAGTACACCAAATTTTGTGGCTTTAGGGTCATAAATGGCCGTCGAAAAACATCAGGTGCCAATGTGAGAATTGGGCAAAACATTAGGATCGTATTTGAAACTTATCCCTAAATTTATAATTGAAATTTAATATTATATCAATATTTCTCATAAAATAATAATATTAATTAGAAGGGTATAAAAATATTAAAAAATGTGAAACACATATTAATTAAATATTTTAAAAAATTATAGAAATAGTTTTGCCAAAAACCAAATTACAAGCTACAAAATTGTAATTATCAGTTTAATTTTTACATATCAAAAAGCAAGTAGTTCAATGTGACAAACAAAAAAAAATAAAGAAGCACATCAATAATTAACCTTAAAATTTAACCATTTTTCAAAAAAAAATGACAAGGACGAACGAGCAGCCCTACTTTCAAGTAAAAACGAAAAAAAAAAAAGAATTATGAAGTTAGAGAAAGAGAAACCTGTCCCGTGAAGCAGCAAGTGAACAAGAGAAGAAAAAAAAGAAAAATAACAACAATAATAATAATAATGAATAAATAAATAGGTAAATAAATAAGCTCTATTTTTTTCCTCTGCTCCTCTCTTCTTTTCTTTCCTTTCTCTTCTCTGTGTGTCACTTGCCTTCTCTCTGTATCTCACATTCATTCTTTGCTTCATCCTCTTACATATCACGAGATCTCCCCAACTCTTTTACTCCTTCTTCTCTCATGTCTTCCTCTCCTCCGCACACATTTCTGGGTTTCTGTTTCTCTTGTTGTTGCTGCTGCTGCTGCTTCTTTTTATTTTATTTTCCTATTTCCGTTCACACTCATTGCTAGCAACAACAGCGCAAACATAACTTTCAAGAAAAAGAAAGAGACTCTTTTTTTCTTTATTTTGATTTTTGTTTTTTTATAACTAAGCAAAATGTCACATTCTGGGAAGCCCATCGGAGGAGGCCTGGGTTTAGACTCACTATCCGATCAACTCCGTGACTCATTATGTTCTCTAGAAGCTAACAAACCAGATTTCCGTGAACTCGATCTGGGTTCACCCGTTTCTCCACTCCGAACGCGTGGCCTCACCACCACCACAACGACAACCACCACCACTAGTTCAAGCTCTAGCTCATCCGGATCCGTATCCGGTACCCGAAATGCCCCTAGCCCTGTTCCCAAATCTAACCATTCCGGTGAGCTTTCATGCTCTAGCGATACAAGCCCTACGACTACTTACAACAGAAACTCAAAACCCACTCTAAGATCCGACTCCGTAATATACTCCGGTAGTGGAAGTCAGAGCTCAGTGAACTCGCCTGCACCCCTGAATGTACTGCCTACTGGGAACATCTGTCCATCAGGAAAGATCTTAAAAACAGGCATGGCGATGGGTAATCGTAGTTCCAAAAGTGATGTTTTGGGATCAGGAACGGGAAATTATGGGCACGGGAGCATAATGCGAGGTGGTGGAACCGTGAAATCTAGTAATGTTGATTTGGGGAATTCGGTGTGTAGCAGTAATAATAGTTTTAATACTAGTTATAGTAGTAGTTATGTTCGTGGAAATGTTGCTGGAGGCAGAACGGGGTGTGTTGTGGATCCGGAAGAGGTGAAAAGGGCAGGAAATGAAATGTACAAGAAAGGAAATTTTGGAGAGGCATTGGCGTTGTATGGTAAAGCTATTAGTTTGGTACCAGGGAATGCAGCTTACAGGAGTAACCGTGCTGCGGCTTTGATGTGCTTGGGAAGAGTAGCTGAGGCCGTGAAAGAGTGTGAAGAGGCAGTGAGATTGGATCCCAACTATTGGAGAGCGCATCAGAGATTGGGATCTTTGTTTATTAGGTGAGTTGTGGATGATGAAACATCTGGTTAAAAAGTTTGTGTTTTAAGAATTAAGACTTAGGATTTTATGTTTCGGGTGATTTCTTTAGGTTATTTGTTGTTTTGATATGTGTTCATGGGATTGCTCATCTTTGTTGTTTGTTGGATGTGCCAATCAAATTCCAAGTCTTTTTCTCCTTTGCTGTGGATTTTTTTTTTTGCAATGTGCTTCTTTTTTTTTTTTTTTGAATAATTAATCTTTGGCGATGTTGGATCTGCACTTATTGGTTTGCAAGATGTGTGAATGAAGTTATTGACCTGATGGATTGCTGCATGTATGTAGAAATTCATCCTGGATTTTTGGTGAATCATTTTTGTATATTTTGGTCTGGATTTTTTTTTGGTGCATGATTGATGTAATAAAATATGCTTGATAGTTTGGCAATTCGATTTCAGGTACATTTGTGTTTTGCTGATTTTATAATCTTCATTGGACAAGATGTTCTTTTTTTGGAATGCATTATTTGCTTCATCTGTCAGAGATTCGCTTGTTTGTTTGTTATGATTGTTGAGTGTTGATGTGCTGTTTCGTATTCCTGGCTGCTTCTGTAAATTAGTTTGAAATGTATAGATGCTTATCTTATTGTTACTTCTTTTTTCTTTTTTGGTGTTGATTTGTTTTAATTCATAAACCTCCAATGTTTGCTATGTATGTTGGTGTCTAACTTATTGCACTTCTCAACATTGATGATTGAGATGCGTTTTTTTTTTTTTTTGCTTGATTTGATTAGTGGGTTATTTCGGCACAAATTTTAGAGGTATTAGAAACTTTGATTACTGTATACATTGCTGTTTGTGTCTTTCATGGTAATGGTATTGTGTACCATTTGAGTCAATTTAGAACCAGGGACCCTTCACAAGGACATATATAATGCCTTGTGAGTTTACTGGTTCTAATTTATTCTTTTGTAACTACTTTTTATTCTTCTTTTCAGTCCTTTGCTGGTATATATGCATAGGTACTTTGATGCCAGTTTTTGCTGGTGCATATACTTTTGTTGGTGAGTTTCTCCATTTGTTTCTCCTGCATCATGCCCTTAAATGTTTGGTGCATATGGTGTTTGAGCTGTACTCTTACTAAATCGACCTCATTTCAGGTTAGGTCAGGTCGAGAATGCCAGGAGGCACTTATGTGTTCCAGGTCTTCATATGGATAATGTTGAATTGCAGAAATTACAATTAGTAGAGACACATCTAAGCAAATGTTCAGATGCCCGAAAGGTTAATGATTGGAAAAATGCATTAAGGGAAGCTGATGCTGCTATCAATGCTGGAGCTGACTATTCTCCTCAGGTAAAACCAGTGATATCTCCATTTCATATATTTGAATGTGGCTAAGCTAATGTGGAAAATCAATTAAATTAGCTAATGACTGAACTGGTTCAATTTGAGTTTACAGCTCCTTATGTGTAAAGCAGAAGCCCTTTTAAAGCTTCATCAACTTGAAGATGCTGAATTGTGCTTATCAAACATCCCAAAATTTGAATTACATACCAATTCATGCTCTCAGAGTAGGTTTTTTGGGATGCTTTCTGATGCATATACTTTCTTAGTTCGTGCACAGATTGAGATGGCCTTGGGAAGGTGAGTTCAGAAATCCAAAGCACTAATAGATCTAAGATGCCAGGGGGGTTTTTGGGAGATTGAGAATCAATGATGGATGTCTTGCAGGTTTGAGAATGCACTTACAGCTGCTGAGAAAGCTGGACAGATTGACCCACGAAATGTTGAAGTAGCTGTGCTGCTTAATAATGTGAGATTCGTAGCAAGAGCTCGTGCCCGTGGCAATGATCTATTTAAATCTGAAAGATTCACTGAAGCTTGCTCTGCATATGGAGAAGGCCTCAGGCTTGATCCTTCCAATTCTGTTCTCTATTGCAACAGAGCTGCTTGTTGGTTTAAGCTTGGAGCTTGGGATAGGTCTATTGATGACTGTAACCAAGCCTTGCGCATCCAACCTAATTACACAAAAGCCCTTCTTCGAAGAGCAGCCTCAAATAGTAAGGTAGAATTCTGGAACATTATTATCAGAATTACCTCATATTTTTTTTATCTGTAACATTTGTTTAAAAGATCAATGCATTCTAAAAATGACAGCTGGAAAGGTGGGCTGATGCAGTCCGGGATTATGAGGTTCTGAGGAGGGAACTTCCTGATGACAATGAAGTTGCTGAATCTTTATTTCATGCTCAAGTTGCATTGAAGAAATCCCGTGGGGAAGAAGTATATAATATGAAATTTGGTGGTGAAGTGGAGGAGATACTGGGGCTTGAGCAGTTCAGAGCTGCAATATCTTTGCCAGGTAAGCCTGCTAGAGTTTACTCATTTTCTTTTGACATACCTTCCATCCTGCAGTTCTGAAAATGGAAATCTTATTTTTCCAGGCATCTCAATAGTTCATTTTAAATCTTCTTCTAATTTGCATTGCGAGCAAATATCTCCATTTGTGGATACACTTTGTGGCCGCTACCCTTCCATAAATTTTCTCAAGGTAAATGGTCAAACTCATAAGTCCCAGCTGCACCATCCATTACTTTTCCTCCAACATGATCTTAATGTGAGCTTAGAAATTTGAACAACGGGGTATGTTTGTTGTTTGTCAAAGGTGGATATAGAAGACAACCCAGCAATTGCAAATGCTGAGAATGTGAGGATTGTACCAACATTCAAGATATACAAGGATGGCAGCCGAGTGAAGGAGATTGTCTGCCCAAGTCGTGATGTTTTGGAACACTCGGTGAGGCATTACAGCTTTTAAAATCATGGCTCCACTTGTACCACTATCATCCCAGTTTTCACATTTCCTTCTTGCAAAGCGAACACTCCTGTTTGATTAGAACTCTTCACTGCCCTTCAGTTATTCCTCCCATCATGTAAGAAATAACCAGATACCTGTCACATAAACTTAGAGCTACACAATAATCCATTAGCAGCCATTGCCAGAGGAACCCAGAGATAGCTTAGCCCTCCTTTAGCCATTTTTAATTTATTCATTCATTCCCCATCACACTCTGGTTCCATGTTCTTCTTTTCTCTTTTTTTTTTTTTTATTTTAAATTTTTTTTAGCGCTTTTTGGCACTTATTCATTTCTAGTAGGCCAGCCTGTTCTTGTATCCCCCACTTTCATTCACACACACAAAAAAAAAAAAAAAAAGGAGATGTACAATTGATTAAGTTGGCTGTCTAGTTGTATTAGAGACAGTGGCAGGCTGGTAGAAGAAGATACTGTACATGTATTTATATGTGATATATACAGAAAGAATTGAAAGCCTTAAGTGGGAGATTGGATGCTTGGTGGGTAATTATGGGTTAGTGAAACAAGGATAAAACATATGTTGTTATCAATATTGTTGTTCCTTAACCATTTAATTTCATTAATAAAAATATTACCATTTTTTAGTTTAATTTTGTTTGTTTTCTTTTGAAATGCACTTATTATTATTATTATTATTATTTTAAGAGTAGGTAAAGTGAGTATTGTTATGTTAGTTATGAAAAGGAAAGTGTTGGGGGGGAATCCAACTCATCAGCCACAGCACAGCAAGTTTTGGTGAGGTGTTATGCCACTTGAGTTAAAGCTTTACGTGCTTTTAAGGTGTCATTAATCCGCTGAATTTTTCCCCGCATTAATATTTTTCTTTTGTTAAAAAAAATAAAAAAATTTCAAGCCAGTATCCTGTTTGGTTTGGTTTTATAAAAACCACAACCGGGAGAGAGAGGGGGTATTTTAATATGCATCTGATAGATAAGGGTGCATTTGGCCATTTACTGACTTGGTCTTGGGATGGGATGGGGTAGAAAAAGTACAAATGGCTTTAAAAATGAGGGGTTGGTCTTTTTATTATAAAGGAGTGGAGTGGCGTGGAGTGAGAAGTAAGTAGTTGTTGATAATTATTGATTGCTGTCTCAAATAGTACACCGTCCTTTTATAACAAGATTAGCATCTCCTCATCAATATTTTGCCGGTTTAGTTGCATGATCTTTCTTGTTATTGTTTTTTTTTTTTCTCCGTCGGCTCTCTCCATGCTCCTACTGTTAAATGGTCTTTTTAATCTGATAGATTTTATAAATTTATAATTACACGATGATGATGGTGTGCACAACTTTACTTGATCGTTTTATTTTATCTTTAATTATATAGTGTAATGGATTTGATTTTTTTGGAAGTGAAGTTGTGGTTTCGTGAGGGTGGGGGCATGTTGACATTAGGAGGAGAGGGGAGGATGGGGTTGGCTCTGAGTCACATGTGGGCATTTAAGTTAATTGGCAATTGCCACCACCATATGCGTTTTTCGATGTTCCCCACCACCTAAATCCATAAAGTCCAAAAAGCTCAGAGGGGTTGGTCGGTGCTAATATGCGCCGGTAGTTTTGGTGGTGACCGTAACCGTCCCTGTGGTGGACCCCCTCTTCACTGCTCGTATATTGAAAGTGACTAATTCTCTTTTTTTTTTTTTATTTAAATTAAAATATTATTTATCTATTTTGTCTTTAATTTTTTGGGGGTAGTTTTGTAATATTGATTGCTAATTTTGTAATATTGCTAAACGTAAACGAGTGATTCACTTTATGCTAAAAAAAAAAAAAAAGAAAAACGAGTGATTCACTATTCTTTGTTTTGTACTGCCCTTTTTCGCTCATGGGTAGTTTAACAATAGAAGAGATAATGGTTAAATTGGATTAATTTATATTTGAATTAATTTTATTAATTAACCGGTAAAATTAATTTTTTATTTTAGTGAAATGCGAACTTTAAATTAAAGTTGAGTGTGCAATTTGACCATTATCCCCATAGAACTAAGCTATTGACGGCGTAGCGGAGCAAACAAAAAGCAGAATAGGTTTGGTTTTGTTATTCTTAAAATCTCTGACCTACTACTATATGTAAGTGGCTCTAAGTATTGTCATAATATAAAAATTAGTTAATAGCCTGCGCGATGCGCTGGTTATAACTTACCATTTTTATAGATTTTTTAACAAATTTTAATTTTTATTATATTATTAAATATTTTAATATATATATATATTACAAATTATTTTTATACTATTTCAATTTATGATTTAATAATTTTATAATTAATTAGTCACTTAAATTGTGTAGATCTTGCATTACTCATTACCATCATTTACACGTCATACTCTTGTTTACCTTCATTTCCTTTTCTTCGTTGAGCCATTACTTTAGCCCCATTATAACATTAATAAAAATTTCCTTTGAACCATTTTCATGTAATATACATGCATTAGAGGATAAATTATGGTTAGTTTTGTCTATGGGATTTGGCTATATGCATTGGAAAATAATTGGGGGGGGGGGGGGGGGTGATCTATGTATGCTTACTTGGTAAATGAAAAGTCATGAGCATGATTAACTCATTTGAAATTTGTTTTCCATATATGCTTTTCACCTATATACTTGTCATAAATGTTGGTACTCGGCTATGAGGCAAATCAACTTAAAGAAAACTTAGCCAAGCCCAAAGACAATAATTCATTTACCTTTTTTCTTAAATAATCCCAAATACCCATTCATTTCTTACTATTACTATACATTTTCTTTAAGCCACAAATATACAAACCTTTTCTTAGAGAACCCAAAAGTTCTCTCAACTTAATAATACAGAAATCATCAGGATGACCAACTATGATCCTATACCCATTAATTCCAATACATCCTTTTTTAGTTCAAATTAAAATTAAGCATCCCGTTAAGAGAAAATTCAAATATTTCTCCTAGGCAAAAGTTAGAAAATACTTGTGGGCATATTTGTGCAATCCAGGGGGCAGGTTTGGTAGACCTTTAATTCTAGGGGCATGTTTTGGTATATCTAATAAGAAATCTAGGGGCAAGTTCAATTTGTTTTCTATTCGATGAGATGCTCAGGTGATATACAATCTGAGTGGCATGATGAATCTTTAATTAGAGTGCCATAATGAGTGAACTTTGGCCTGGGGCATATTCAATTCTAAAAGCAGTTTGGGGCATATTGGGTTCATATTCTATTCAACAGGTGATTTTCAATGAGTGATATGATTATTTAATTTTAATTTGGATGACATGATAAGTTGATTTTTAATCTAGAGGCATATTTAGTTGGTCTTTAATTTCGGAGGGTATATTTGTTGTGTTATTAGTTGTAGTTTTAGAAATATCTTCATGAAAACTTTTGGCTATGGACATTCAAGAAGTATGCAACTCCAACCAAACTTGGCAACATATGGTGCTTTTACCAAAAGGAGTGGTTATCTTTATAATATGCATTTATACATACAGATTTTTTTGTCCATATTAATTTATGGTTAACCTTGCATACATTCTTATAGATATTATGTTCATTTATAACTTTGCATGAGGTACATACATGAGTTTGCATAATAAATTCATAAGTTATTTGTATACTTGAATAAATGCATTTATTATGCATAGCCAAGTTTGTTTTTCTATATAAATAAATTCATAGTATGGTTATACATATATTGTTTGAAGTTGTGCACATGTTCATATGGTTTTAATTTCTTTATGCATATTGATGTGATCCTAGAGGCTAGAAACCCAAATAAATAAATGGGCCAACATTTGAAGAACTTGGATTGAAGCTTTTACGGGTAGCCTGCACACTAGTCAATTTTCAGCCCATATCTTCCTCAATACAACTCCAAATTGGCTGATTCAAGATTCCAATAAAAGCTAACATCTGGAGCTACAAATGTTATGTTTTGAGCAGGAATCAATTCGGTTGTTATTAAGGGCAAAAATGTTGTAACAACAAATCTTAATTAGAGCTTATTTATAACTCCTTAATTAAATGAGATTTAAGTTAATATAGTTAGTGGGTTAATAAAAGCTATTAGTGTGTGTTTAATATAGTTAATGCTAGTAATGGTTGTGTATGTGTGTGTAGAGTTGTTGTATGGTTGGTGCTTGGATTTACATCTCTGATATTTAACGATATGAAAATGCCAACCCGGCAACCATAAGCCTCGATAGTTAAAGAGCTATGATACAAATGGAATGTAAAATTAACATCCATTCACATGAACCTCAACCTATGCTCCACAGGAAGGTCAAATCAAGTTCAAAATCAAGCATTGAAAACCTTTATCCCATGAGTTGTTAGTTCAAACAACCAAAACTATACAAAAACTTTGACCCTTTGAATCAATAACAAAACAAGAAATAAAGATGGTAGAAATGACGCCATAATCTATTGCTTGAAAGATAGATTGATAAGTCAAAAGGATGTTTACCACAAACATTTAGTTTGATAAGAACACATGGTTAACAAATAACTAAAGAAACAATATGATTTCTTTTATTGATCCATGACACTAAGCTCTCCTTTATAATGAAGAATTGGTCCTGTTTATATAGGAATCAAGACCAATTCTTCATTGTAAAAGAGAGCTTGGTGTTATGGATCAATAAAAAAATCATATTGTTTCTTTGGTAACTTGTTAACCATGTTTTCTTTTCAAACTAAATGTTTGTGGTGAACGTCCTTTTGACTTATCAATCTATCTTTCAAGTAATAGATTGTGGCATTATTTCTACCATCTTTATTTCTTATTTGTTATTGATTCAAGGGGTCAAAGTTTTCATATGACTTTGGTTGTTTGAACTAACAACTCATGGGATAAAGGTTTTCAATGCTTGATTTTAAACTTGATTTGACTTTTCTGTAGAGCATGGGATGAGGTTCATGTGAACGAGTGTTAATTTTGTATTCTATTTGTATCATAGCTCTTTAGCTATCGGGGCTTATAGTTGCCGGGTTGGCATTTTCGTATCATTTGGTATCAGAGCTTAGGTTCAAATCAAGTTTTGTTCAATTCAATTCTACATATCCTTTGTTTTTTTTCTATTATTATCGTGATTTTTTTTAAAAAAAAAAAATTCGTCAATCTTATGTTAAAAAAAAAATTAGTTTTGTGTTCCTTTCTATGCATATTGTATTTGTGTTCAATCTTCTTATAATCTCATTCTTTAATTCAATCTCTACAAGTTTTTTTTTTTTTTTTTTTTTTTTTGATAAAATCTCTACAAGTTTTTTGATTTTCCGATTTCATGTCAAAAAAAAAGAAAGAAAAAAATATCATTTTTATTGTCTTTTTTTAGTCTATTTTATTTTGGTGTGTTTTTATTATTTTGTTTGAGATTTTCAACACATGGAGGACAAAGATTTGAGGGCAAATCTTTTTTTTGAAGAAAGAGGGAATGATGTGATCCTAGAGGCTAGAAACCCAAATAAATAAATGGGCCAACATTTGAAGAACTTGGATTGAAGCTTTTACGAGCAGCCTGCACACTAGTCAGTTTTCAGCCCATATCTCCCTCAATACAACTCCAAATTAGCTGATTCAAGATTCCAATTAAAGCTAACGTCTGGAGCTACAAATGTTATATTTTGAGCATGAATCAATTCAGCTGTTATTAGGGGCAAAAATGAGTTAAAAGCTACAGTAACAATAAATCTTAATTAGAGCTTATTTATGACTCCTTAATTAAATGAGATTTAAGTTAATGTAGTTAGTGGGTTAATAAAAGCTATTAGTGTGTGTTTAATATAGTTAATGCTAGTAATGGTTAGTAGTAATCATGTGTATATGTGTGTAGAGTTGTTGTGTGCTTTTGGTCATGATTCCTATATAAACAAGACCAATTCTTCATTGTAAAGGAGAGCTTGGTGTCATGGATCAATAAAAGAAATCATATTGTTTCTTTGGTTACTTGTTAACCATGTGTTCTTATCAAACTAAATGTTTATGGTAAACATCCTTTTGACTTATCAATCTATCTTTCAAGTAATAGATTGTGGCGTCATTTCTACCATCTTTATTTCTTGTTTGTTATTGATTCAAGGGGTCAAAGTTTTCATATGGCTTTGGTTGTTTGAACTAACAACTCATGGGATAAATGTTTTATTTGCTTGATTTTGGTACTTGATTTGACTTTTCTGTAGAGCATGGGATGAGGTTCATATGAATGGGTGTTAATTTTGCATTCCATATGTATTATATCTCTTTAGCTATCGGGGCTTATGGTTGCTGGGTTGGCATTTTCACGTCAAGCTACGTATGGGTATATGGCATGTGGTGGCTCTAGTCGGTTATATGTAGGGATGAGTGATCGGCCAAAATGGAATTCATTACTTAGAGTGAACCGAGATAAGATCTTATACTATCTAAGTTATTCTTGATGAATAAGTACCTGGCCAAGTCAAACTCTTACCCGAAAAGAGTTTCGGTGTTAGAAAAGAGTTTCTAGTAGTAGTCATATTTTATCGAGAATTGAACTGAAGATGATGTTATATGATTTAGGCAATTAGAGTTTGACTAAACCGTGATTCTAGCTGATATCGGGATCTTGTAATGAAGGGACATTTAGTCCACAGTAATTATGTTCTATAGTTCTTTTGGATCTGCGTATAACATTCATTTCTAATTAGGTAGTTATGATATCTATGCTAGGGGTCACTCATGACTTATGGGAACTAAATGTAATTAATTGGGATTTCACATTTAGTATGGAAAGGTTTTTCCATAATTTTAAGTGTTAATATTATTTTTCATTGCCATTTAGACTTGAACCTAGTAAGTCACACACACAAGAGTTGCACATTTGAAGATTAATATTAATTTAATTATTAATTAAAGAGTTTAATTTATTAATTAAATTAATTGAATTGGATTTGCGCGTATGCGGGGATCTAACATATCCCGAAATCTAAATTCAAAGATTGGGACTTTATTGCAATTAAATAAATATTAATTTTGACTTGATTTAATATGTGATATTAAGTTCAAGGACTACATTAATATTTGCCTCCAAGTTTATTTATATATGGCTCGTGAGATGGATCATTTATATTAATAGAGATGGACTTAAAATGGGCTTTGTTTAAAGAGTTTAAATCAGCCCATTAGTTGTCTTATTTGGTATGGAGTGGGTCTTATCTAAGTATTAGAGAAGCCTATATGCCCATAGCCTTAGCCCAACTCATTAAGGATTAATGAGGTCAAAGGCTAAGGTTATCCATGTAACCAAACAATACCCACTAACTCAAAAAGCAAAGTCATGCATATAGATTGAGCGTGAGACACTCAATCTATCAAGTGCATGTAGCTTGAGTGTGAGACACTCAAGCTATGACAATGCATGTGACTTGAGTGAGACACTTAAGTTATTATTATTATTAAATTGGTTTTTGTTTAAGTTAGTGGAGAGTATAGAGACAACACACTTCTAACACATTTTTTGACATTTTTGAAAGAAAATTTGATATTCTTACAAAAGAGAGAAAAGGGTTGAGAGTATCTTCTTCCTTTTTCTATTTAAAGTGTAGAGAATTCAAATATACACAAGGATTATGTGCTTTCAAGTCAAGGCCATTAGTGTACAAGAGTTGTACAATATCACATCCATCATCCATTGGAGGTTGCATCTTTGTTCCATACAATCAAGCTTGGAGGGGCTCTAACAAGCATCTTGGGTCAAAGAAGAGAGGCTTGTGGGTAGAGCTTCACCAACTTTAGAGATCTTTCTTATGCAACTTATGTGTTTCGAGCTAGAGGCTTTACACTTGGGGAGCTTGGAGCTTGTAGATCAATATCAACTAAAGCTTATCGAGCGTACTACCAACTAAGGAGTTTTGTAAGTGTTACCAAACTCTTAGTTGATAGGTCTTATGGTATGGTGGCATGACTTGGTTGTTAGTTGTTGAAACATTGTTCTTGATGCATGTTTTAGCTATGCATTTTTATGTGATATGATTTATGGGCATGGATAGATTCATGTGTTGATGCAAGAGTTACATGCAATCAAAATTTAAAAATCTACATATTTTAATTGCCTATGAATCTAATCCCTGCAAGAATAAGTTATCAGGAATTCCATGATCATTCCCTATTTTTGCATCATCCATTTGTATGTGCAATGTATATATGTGATATGTATATTGTGGTATGTTATATATGTATATGATATGCATATAGATGGATGATTGGATGGCATGCAATATATGTATGAGATATATATATTGTGAATGGATGACATGCAATGTATATATGAGATATATATATTATAAATCAGTTAATGTGGAAAGTGAGATCCTAATTGAAGATCCATAAATCTTCCAATCAAATTTAGGTATTGGCTCTCCGTTAAAGGAATAACTTGCAAAGTTGTAGGCTTATGTACATCGGCTATGGATACATAGGGGTGTGCATTTGTGCTAACAGATCTTTATAGTGTTATTATTGAAGGAAATGTGGATCATGCAACAATCAAAAGTGCGAAATTTTAAAAAAATTTGATTGCATGCAACACTTGCATCACAGATGAACCACATCGATGCCCATATATCATATCACATGGCAAATATATAGCTAAAAATGCATCTAGGACAACATAATACATCAACAAACAACCAAGTCATGCATTCACAATACAAGATCTAGCAACTAAGGGTTTGGTAACACTTATAAAACTTCAAGTTGGTAATACACTTGATAAGCTTTAGTTGATGTTGATCCACAAGCTCCTAGCTCCCTAAATGTGAAGCCTCTAACTTGAAACACATAAGTTGCACAAGGATGATCTTTAAGGATAGTGAAGCTTTACCTATAAACCTCTTTTATTTTTGACCCAAGAGCTTGTTAGAGCCACTCCAAGCTTGAATGTATAGAACAAGGATGCAACCTCTAATGGATGATGGACTTGGTCATGTACAACTCTTGTACATCAATTGCCTTAACTTGAAAGCACACAACTCTTATGTATATTTGAATTCTCTATACTTGAAGAAGAAAAAGGAAGAAAACACTCTTAATCCTTTTGTCTCTTTTTTAAGAATATCAAATTTGCTCTCAAATGTGCATTAGCATTAGTTGGCTTGGTTATCTTTACATACTCCACTAACTATCAACATAAATAGTATGATAATGGCTTGAGTATCTCACACTCAAGCCACATACATTACTATAGCTTGAGTGTCTCACACTCAAGCTATATGCATTTGATAGATTGAGTATCTCATACTCTATCTATATGCATGGCTTTGCTTTACAAGTGAGTGAGTGGTGTTTGGTTACATGGATAACCTTAGCCTTGATATCATTAACACTTAATGGATATAGGCTAAGGTTATGGGCATATGGGCATATTGGCTTCTCTACACTTAGAGAAGGCCCACTTCATACCAAACTAGACAACTTATGGGCTTATTTAAACTCTTTAAATAAAGCCCCATCCTAAGTCCATTTCATGTCCATCTTTATCAATATACATGGTCCATCTCATGGCCCATATATGAATGCATTTGGAGGCGAATATTAATTTAGTCCTTGAACTTAATATCACATATTAAATCAAGTCCAAATTAATATTTATTTAATTACAATTAAGTCCTAATCTTTGAATTTAGATTTCGGGATATGCTAGATCCCCGCATACACGCAAATTCAATTCAATTAATTTAATTAATTAATTACACTCTTTAATTAATAATCAAATTAATATTAATCTTCATAAGTGCAACTCTTGTGTGGGTGACTTACTAGGTTCAAGTCTAAATGGCAATAGAAAATAATATTAACACTTAATATTATGGAAACACCTTTTCATCCTAAATGTGAAAATCCCAATTAATCACATTTAGTTCTTGTAAGTCGTGAGTGACCCCTAACATAGATGTCACGACTACCCAAATAGAAATGAATGCTTTATATAGATCCACAAGAACCATAGAATACAATTACCATGCACTAAATATTCCTTCACTATAAGATCCCGATATCAGCTATAGTCATGGTATAGTCAAACTCTAATTGCCTCAATCATATGACCTCATATTAAGTTCAGTTCTCGATAAAACATAACTACTACTAGAAACTCTTTTCTAGCACCGAAACTCTTTTCGGGTAAGTAGAGTTTGATCTGGCCAAGTACTTATTCATCAAGAACAACTTAGATAGCATATGATCTTATCTCGATTCACTCCAGGTAATGAATTCCATCTTTGCCGATCACTCATCCCTACATATAACTAACTAGAGCTACCATATGCCATATACCCACATGTGGCTAGCACAAGTATATAAGCGGTAACAAACTCTAACCAACCATATGTGGATGACTGTGTCACCTCAGGTCAAAGGACTATATACACTATAATGTCTAAGATTGTGATTGTTGACTAAAGTGAATATCCATGCAATCACAAAGCTTATGTCACATGTTTGATCCACCCATTGATGCATTGCAATTAGAATAGTAGTTTTAGAATGTTTCATGCATATTTAGGTTGCATTTTTTTTACAGTCTAGTTTAGTTTTCATGCATTTTATCCTTAATCATAAATGCTCTTGATCTTCATTGTTCTTAGTAAATTCATATGGATTTGAATGACTTATAGTTATTTTTGAAGTTTAAGGAAGTTTTATGGACATATTGAAGTGATTTAAGGTCAAAGGAATAAAGGAAGCAAGTTTTGGAAGATTTATGGACTGTCACCACTCGGCACCTCATTCCTTTGTCCTTCCCAAGTCGGCACTGATGTGTACACTCACAACTCAGCACAATTCCTCTGCCCATTCATGAGTCGTGATAGAGACCAACCTTCACGAGTCGGCATGGTGTGAAGAGACACGACTCTTCAAACCTTATTGCACTCCTTTAGCTATAACATCCTCTACAAAACTCAGATTTGAGTGATTCAAGTTGCTATGGAAAGATATTTCAGAGAACTATAACTTCTATGAAGACACCTAGACCTAATTTATTCATTTGGATTGACCAAAATGCCCTTGAATTGACTACCAATGTTGAAGCAATGTGATTCTTCACCAAGATTTATAGCTTTTAGTTTGACATAACTTGTACCCTTTGGCTATCAACTTTAGAACATATCAGTATTTTATTTTGTCTCTGCAAAGGAGAGATAGATAGACATAATTACAAATTAGAGAGACAAAAAGCAATTAGAATAAAAAGTTATTGATATTCAATAAAGATCAAAAGAGAATTTGTTTGTAGACATTATTCTTCATAAAGTTATTATCAAAGGAGATTATTGGAGACTCTAAATTCATTTCTAAGTGTTTCTAACTCTTCCTTTTTATAATTATTTATTGTTTGAATATTGTTTATTTGTGTTTATATTATTATTCATTATGTATTTAGGCTAATTGCTTAGTAAGTTGGAATTGCAATGGATGATAGTTTCAATGAATTATATTATTTGTTTTGTATTATTGAATGAATAACTTGATTTCAATTGAGTACTTAAATGTGTTATATATGCTTGATCACCATATGTAATGTGTAAATCAAATATTCACAACGAGAGTTGGGATATTTGGTGGAAAAGCAATTGATTTCACTTAAAGGCTAGGAAAGTACCTGGGACAAGAAATCCACTTTGAGGGATTAAAGAATTGGCAAAGAACTTCATGGTTTTTTTCTATCTCTATAAGGACATGAGAGTGCTTGTAGACTCTAGATGGAAATGCCCTTATTTGACAACCGGAGTTGCTCTTAAGGATTTTAGGTCATATTCTCCAATTATTGCATTCATGGTTAATATAATTATTTTGTGTTAATAATTCATTGTTCTATTCTTTATTGTAATCTCCACCTACATTTTCTTTGAATATTGTTATTATATTTTCATTTAATTTTATGTTTTAGTTAGTTTGTATTCAATTAGATTCAAAATTTGATTTATTACAATTTGATATATTGGTGAGCCTATTCATCATAGTATTTATCCAGTTAATGTTTGATTTCCTTGTTATTCCCTGTGTTCTATCCCTTACTTATCCTATATTTAGCCATAGAAGCTAGGGTATGTTTGTGATATACCCTAGGCCAATTGTATTATGGCCATACTATGACTTTGTTTATTTTGCATCATTGTAATAAAGAGTCATTTTATCATATTGACTCTATTGAATTCCATGAATATTTAACTCTATTTAAGATCATCAAGTATGTGACTTGATAGTAAAACTCTTAGATGGCAAATGAATTATATTCTAAATCATCCCTAGTCGGTTATTATTATGGGAAAATAATGAATGAAGACTAGTATGAGGTTGACTGATGATCATGTTTTACTGATCATGTATACGTGATACAAAGTCAAGTCATAGGTACATAGGATGTACTGGATTGACCCACTATGAGAATACTATATGGATAATTGTCATAATTTATTGCAATGATATTATTGTAGTCCTCTGACCTGAGATCATCATAGAGTCCTGCATGATGAGTTTTGTATTTTGACACATTCTAATTCTATCTTTAACAAGATGATGTAATAGATTGTGATTGGATATAAAATGAATCATATGAGGAGTATGAGTGATCAAGAAGGAATTTGTCCCTCACTAATCATGAGGAGGATATCTATGGGCCCCTCGATAAATTAGACTGAATATAAATGCATGGCCATGCTTGAAATTAGTTGATAAGGAGTTATCAACTTTAGTTTAATTGAGATCGAGAAATAATTAAATTATTAAGGATGACATAAACCATGCCTTATGTTCAATCTAAGAAATCATGTACAAAAGGACTGTAATATTGTTATTAAATAGGTTATGTCGGATTACTAATTTTCACATGACTTGGGTAGTCATAATGTCTTGCTAGAGGCCACTTATGACTTATGGGCTACCAATGGGATTGGAGGCCCATTGCCAATATTGTGTGAACCTACAGGGTCACACATAGAACAGACCCAAAATGGATTTTGGGCTTATCAGCCCAATCATATAGTTATCTCTCTTATGTGTAATTGGTTAAAATTTATTTATGGTAATAGTTACCATAATTAAATATAAAAGGTAAAAATATATTAATATATATATTTTATCTAAAATAGTTTTAGATATATATATATATAAATATAAAAATAAATAATGATAATAAACCAAAAGGTGTTTTGGTATTTGAGCAGGACTTTTCAAACCCTAATTGATATGGATATATATATAGATATATATCACATATAGATAAGAGCTCTCTGCA
>CATIWO010164803.1:0-20887 GCA_949673435.1 Macaranga tanarius
TTAATTATAGTCCAGCAAATCCAGTGATTGATTTGCAACATCCAAAAGTTAAAACTTAGCAATATCATATGATTGATTGATGCTTGATGATGCCACAAGATTAGACCACAAAATCATAACTCATAAGATAATGCTCATACCTACTCTGCTAAGCTATTTATGTCTCTATAACAATAACATTGCCTGTGCTCACATTTAGACTTCAATTTGACAGGCAAAACCTGTCACCTTCATCCACCACATTGCAGCTCATCTTTCTCCTCCAGATCTAGCTCTAAACTTTGCAGGACTCAAATGGGATCTTCATCAAAACAGCTATGGGAGCTTCTTCAAGAGCAACAAGAACCCCTTACTTTAGATATTTATCTTTCAGAGAGGATGTTGCAAAAAAATCCAAGACCTTCAAGATACAACTTGAACAAGAGGACTTTCCACATCAAAAAGCTCCTGAAATTAGTGTTATACAGAATCTTTCACCCTAAACACAGCCATCAGGATTCCAAACACCACATAGCTCCAAATCATGATTGTGCTTCTAAGACAACAGAAAAACTCAGGCAGATTGGAGCAACAAAAAGGTATTTCAGCATAGGCAGTTCAGTTGCAGACAATGACAACTCGGCATGTGCTGTGAAAGATTCACCTTCTTATGAAAATCAAGCCAGACTTCTTGCAAGAACTTCTCAATCCAATAAACATAGCAGCATCAAAAAGCAAAAGGTAAAAAAAACATCAGTTGATTATTAACAAAATTTACCAAGTAATGGTATTACCAACAATTTTCTTCGTGTGTTATCACAAGTACTTTATCATTGGTATATGTTCTCTGTTAACACCGACAAATCTAACAGGTGGGTGCAAATACAGAAGATAACAAGCCACTCAACTCAAGATCATTTCCAACTGAAGCTACATCATCAAACACAGGTAGCAGCAACAATTATCTCTTTGTGTGATATATTAACAAAGAAAAATATCAACTCAATATCAAAACAAGAAAAATGTAAACTTTACATCTAAATAACAATTTGCAATAATTCCTTCCCACAACAAACAGGTTGTCAATTCCTAGGTAAAGAAGAGAACAATGCATCAACATCGACCACCGCTTCGACCAAAAGTGCTGAGGAGGACTCTATACTTTCATCTTTTCTATGGGAACTACTAGTAAAGACCCTGCTTGAGAAGCAGAATCAAGCTGGATTCATGGATGTACAGAAGATCACCGGTGCTGGTTTTTCTGAACTCCTGAAGAACAAGAGGGAATTGCAGCAAACCAAACAGCTTCTTTTTGATTGCATAAATGAAGCAATAGAAACACATGGAACAAAGAGTAGAAATAGGAAAAATACTCAGGAATTCATGGGTTTACAAGAACTTGGAAAGATCATCTATGAAAAAACTTGCTCATGGGCAAACCAAAATTCAGCCCAGACAATAAATTTTGACGTCTCTAGCATAGTAGAAGGTTGGGATGATATGAACCAACTACATAGGAAGATAGGAATAGAGATAGGAGATGCAATCATGGATGAAATAATTCAAGAAGTAATTGGTTTATATTTTCAGTGATGAACTGTGTTCATTTTAGTTCAACTATCATGAGAATTAGCATCACTACATCGGCTCAACTCCTAAGATTGTTCTTTAATTGAAGAAAATTAAGACTGGTTCAAGTTCAACTATCATTTTCACTTGAAAAACAACAGCCGAACATCAGCTAAACTAAAAGCAGTTCAGCCAGTTAAGTTAACCCATGCTACGACTTTCCAGAGTTCACATAACAGCATGCATCAATCCACTTACAAATATCATTACCAAGTTCAACAGATTGGAAAAACTGTATCAACATTTCCACTGTGTTGACTTGGAACAAATAATAGACCATGTAGAAATTAAGCAGCACCCAAATGAATACCACCAAAAATATAGCAGTATAAGTCATGCATTTGCTAAATGAAAAATATTGTCTGAAAAGAACTGATGAAGTACTTGATATATGCAAGAGCTGCAAATAGGATTTCTAACAGTAAATAATAATTTTAATGACATGAAGAAAGCATGTATGGATATTCATTGAAATTCAGCCGGACTCTTCATTATTTATATCATTTCATTTTCATCAATTGGTACACCTTAAGGATTGTATAACAGTATGTACCCTCTTGAGCTATATGCCCCTTGTCTGATGCCACCAAATTATGTATTTGGTATATCGGTTGTCACACTTTGGAAACAGAACTAACGGGCAATAGACAATTATAAGAAAACCCATGCGGTTGTTGTATAGAGGTCATAGCCAAGAAGGGTTTGACATGAAGAAAAAGAAACAACATATTCCAAACCCTGGTAAATTCAAAGGTATTTCAGCTTTTGTAAACTTATTCAGAAATGATATCAAAAAAAATATTACATGAAACAGGACTTGTCTTAAAAATTTGTCCAAAAGCCTGTTACTGCTACATGGGCGAATGGCTAATTTGCACAGAAACCATTGCAAGTTGAGACTATAATAAGCCGAAAATATAAATAAAAAATGCTACAGAAAACTGATATCTTCTGACACATTTAAGCATTGAAGAAAAGAAACAACCTGTAGGATGAGATAACTACCGAGTTTCCCCATCCTCACCAAATTCCCCATCTTCAAGCTCCTCATGATCACCATTTCTACGAGAACCATTACGATGATCTCTCTTATGTCTCTTATGCTTGGTTTCACCATCTGAATCAGGAGTGGAGGCATGCTGCATCAATTATAACATTAGCTTAGTACTTTGAAAAAAAAAAAATAGACAGACCAATCTTCATGACACAGTCAACCATGACATGACAAGAAAAATATATCCCAGCATACCCGTTATGATTTTTGAAAAATTTATCTCAGCATACCCGTTTTGATTTTTTGTGGTCACCACTATGTCTATGGGAACTCTTAGACCTATCTTTCTCACTCTCATTTGGATCATCTGAAGCATCATGATGCCTCTTCCTTTGTTTCTTGTTACTGTCAGCTGATCTTTTCCTATCATTATTAAAATGATCATCTGTTATATCAGCATTTTCAGCATCTGCTTCTTCCTTCTTTATGTGCTCCTTTTCCCTCTCATGTCCTCTCTCTTTGTCCCTTCTATGCTTACCCTTTCTCCTGTCTCTTTCCTCTCTGTCTTTTTCCTTTTTTGCCTGTAGAACATACAAACCAAAAATTTGTAGCCTCACAGTCTAAGTATATTATTGCATGTCAGAACTTTGTGCATGAATCACATTGAGCAATTTTTATGTTCTCAAATACTTGTAATAAACATATCAGTGGTAGGTAAATGTACTCATTTTGGAAGAAACAAGTGAAACCAGCAAAATACCTTTTCCTCCTTATGTTTCTTCTCATTCTCCTTTGCGTCTTCTTTCAGTTGAGCTATATACTCCTCAAATATATCCTTACAGATGCTCTCTTCAGTAATAGAACTACAAGATGGCATCAAACAAAGTTATATTCAAGCAAGACCAAACAACACAAGTGCAAGGATGAAATTTCATAAAATCTTATAAATGTTACTCTCCCTTCCCCTAATTAAAAATAACAACAACAACAACAATAATAACAATAAAGCACTAATAACAGACCAGATCACAAAATATAGCATCCAACCATCAAGATAAATGCATTGTGACTTAAAATGCAAATCAGTAAACAATTGAAATGACCCCACAATACCAATGTGAATTCTACTAGGATTTGAAATGCATAGATGATAAATTTAAAAAGCTAAGATGATGTTTAAGGTAATGGTATATGTTTGAACCTCACTGAAAACCACGACTCATTCTTAGAAAGAGAGGACTATTAAAAACTGCATCCTTAGGTATTATGTTATCTGTTTTAAGCATAGTGAGGCTCATGCTTATCCATTTTTATTTGAGAGATGGTTTGAGCAATCCAGGATTGTCTTTTGGAACTCATGCATGTTCAAATAGTTTGTAGACTTTAATTTTTTGCCTTACAACGGAGAGGATCTGGTGGTACAGTACAGACTTGTTTTATTTTTGTTTCTTGTGGAAGTACTAAGATGAAGAAGAATGTGCACATTTTCTTTTCTGTTCAAAGACAAGGTTCTGTCTTCTAATTTGATGTTAACAAAATGGTTTTCTTGGCAATCTAGCATACTTCTGTCTTGGAGATTTTCAGATGTAACTAGGTTTCGTTGCTTATTTTGGCAATGATAGTTTTGCAGAATAACTTATTCTCCAAGATGCATTCATTATTCCTCAATATATTTTTTTTACCAAAAGAAATATTATAGATACAACTCTGGGAAACATCAGCACAATTTTCCTAACATAATCAATTCCCAGCCAACCCAAGACAAAACTATTAACAAGAAGAAAACTTTATGAAAACAACACCATTATTGCAAACTTAATGATCAATACCTGAACTCTCGGCTACCTTCGAAAAGTTCTTTACAGTTCTCCCACTTTGAAGATGCTGTTATATCCTGTAAAACAAGCAATAATGAGATGGATGGTTAGAAATAATGCATCTCAATGATTCTTGATTGTCCAAAATAACCCAAATCAAGTATTTTGAACAGAAAAAAATACACCTTGATAGAATGCAACAAATTAAGAAAGTTCTCTGCAAGACGTTTGCGCTTCTTTGCTTCTTTCTCCTCCTTCTCTTTGGCTCTTTCCAGCAATTCATCAAACACTAACTACAAAGGTGTAAAGCATAACATCAGAACATTATAGTACAACTAAGATGAAAGAACAAAAAAAGCACACTAGCAAATATCTTTAAAGAAAAGGTGACAAAAACTTAGTCACAGTCCCCACCTGAAAGGGGATCATAATAAAAGAAAATAACCATATGACTAAGGTATCCATTGCAATATGAGTCATGGTAAGAGTGTCATACTGTAAATTTAAGGCTTCATCTTAATTCACATGACAGAAGCATAAGCAATAGCCTTTTTGGAGGATGCATTTGATGCACATGAATTTGATGTCCCAACCCCCAGAAATTAGCCCCTCCCCCTTTCCTTTTTCTTTCCTTTGCTCTCTTGCTTCTAAATTTAATTTTTCCCCCTTTTCCCTTTATTTTCTAATATTTAAGTACCAGCTAATAAATCTAACAATATATAGGTAACAAGCCAGTAAAGTGCTGGTGAAACATGTATTATAGCAATAAAAGCAACGAACCACTTCATGAAGCCAAAGAAAGAAGATCAACATAAAAACGAAAGAAAAAGTCAATTACACAAAAAAAATAGAAAAAGTCAATTACACAAAGAAAGAAGATCAACATAAAAACGAAAGAAAAAGTCAATTACACAAAAAAAAATAGAATACCTTTAGATTCACATCTGATATGGCCGGTGTGCTGATGTCTTCCTTAATAGCAGCCTTAAGATCATCAAGTGTCCAGGTTAATGCTATAGCAACCTGGAAAACTTACCAGCATATCAGATATCCAAGAGAATGGAAGAGGTAAAAGAAAAGTATAACATTTAAGAATCATACCTTTTTCAACTTCACAGCATCCTTTATCCGAGCCTTGTCTTCATGATACTGTAAATTGAAGTTGGCAAAAGGCAACTGCGTAAGTACCACCAAAATGACTTGAAGAAAGCCCACAAAAGAATCCAAAACTACACATTATAAAATACCTGTTTCTCTAGCTCCTCCAAAACATCTTCAAACAAGTCTTTTGGAGTTGAACCTGAGGTGTTTGATGCAACTGCCAAATGTGCAGGTAAATCTTTAACCTGAATGGTGCATGAAATTAAAATAACAGCACAAGGAAAAAAATCCAGTCAGAAGACTCAGAACTATATATTTGGACAGCATTGATCTTATAACAAAAAGAAAAATAAGGTGGAGTACTCTAACCTTCAGGTAATAATCACGCCAGTGAGTTTTAGCTGTCACAACACCAGCAGCAACATGTTCTTCTAATAGCTTGCGGAATTCATCACGATTTCTACGCTCTGCCTTTCTCTGTTCTTCCTGTTTTGACAAAAAAAAAAAAATTGAGATAAGAACATAATCTGTAAGCAGCAGAAATCAATTGCTACATAAGAATCTAAGTAACTGTGGAGACCTTCTGGATCTTCCTTTGCTCCTCCTCTTCCTTGTCCAAGTCACGTAAATAATCCTGGAACATCTTTCACAAATTAGCTCAAAAAACATGCAGAAACTTATCCAGCATAGCAAAAGAAATACCTGAAAAATTTCCAAGCGATCAATTTTTTCAAGACGAGAACACCTTTCATCTGCCTCCAACCGATCTTGAACTTTTCGCCACTGGGTGCTTGCCTGGAGGGAATCACAGATGATTGAAAGTTGCACGGAAGAACAGAAATCCACAGAAGCGAATCACACCCTCAAAGAAGATACCTTAATGAAGTCACAAGATTCCAGAAATTGTCTATATTCTGCAATATTCCGCCTGCGCTCTTCCTGTGCCTTTGCTCGTTCCTAACCACATATTCAATTAAAGAAATCTCAAAGCGTAAATGCTTAAAATACTTCGTCTTCAATCTACAGGTTGCTAAACTGTTATCAGGATTCAAATTATGACATCAAAAGAGCAGTGTACTGAGCATACTGAAATCCATATTATGTTCTGACCCGCATAAGTATCAATTTCGGATACTGAACAAAGTCCAAGAATAAATATACTAATTTTAGCCTCCATTCTCCCAATATTCATTAAGTCTCTACTTCATAGGAATTTACAATTCAGAAAGATAGTAAAAAATCTTGTATGTTGCTAAGAACATGCAACTGTGGTAAACCTTGAATATGGAACACATGAGAAATGTAAAAAGCACGTCACAAAATTTTCATAACAAATTTTGAACTCCAAACACTACCTCAAGGTCCTGAACAGATGAGGGCACCTACGACCTCTACAATAATAGGACCAGGTGCATATCTTATTTTGAAGGTGAGATACAAAGATGTCATGTAAAATAATCAAAGGCCATTCAAGACGCAAATGATGTAGAAAATAGTTAAAAAAAAAAAAATTATGGCTTTGTGCAAAACAAATTCTGGAAAAAAACAAGAGTGTTATATCTTTACCTTGTCTCCAAGTTCCTGCAAGAAAGCCTCAAATAGATCTCTACGATCTCTTTCTCGTTCAACAGCTTTAAAACGCTCATCATTTTCAAATATTATGACTGCTTTGCTGAAAGATAAAGTGGGCATTCACATAGCAGAGAGAACTTACTGAGAATATAAGCAACAATAACCTAAAAAATTTATAATGACATCTGAAAACACAAACCTCCATCTCATGGTTGATGTCAGCTCTTTAGATTCCTGTAAAGAACTCAAGTTAAAAAGAAACGTACTATTTTATATATGTGCATCAAATGGATATAAAAATCCAAACGACTCACTTCTAGCATATCCTTGAATTCTTCCCTTGCTTTTTTTTGCTTAATCCGCCTTTCTTCAGCTTCCTGTTTTTTCTTTTGGCCCAAGTACTGGAACATAAAGTTAACATCCAGATCAATTCCATGTTAATAGCAATGACGATAAACAGTTAGATAATGGTTTCCTAAAAGGTCAAACAAAGAACTGTGTCCCAAATTGAACCTGAAACAACCAACATGTTGAACCACGATTAAGTTAAACGAACGACAAACACAAAATTACCTCATTAAATGCTTGCTTTCGCTCCCCAAGTGTTCTCAAGGCACCATATCTTCTGTCATTAATTATCACTCTCAAGGCCTGTCATAATCAGCAGAGAAGTCAGGTACTCTTAAACCTGGAAGTACACAAAATTACACTGATGGAGCAGAACTACCTGGTCCCAGGTCCAGTCAGACCCAACAGTTGCGGACTCCAAAAGTGCTTTAAATGCATTCTTAGCCTCCTATGGTAGGGAAGCACATGGTAAGACCAAGATGCTAATAGGCCAAAAAAAAAGCCACAACAAGAGATTACAGAAAATATGCAGTTTAATAACATACCTGCTTATCTGCATACGTTACAGGCTCCTGACTAACTGTTTTTTCTTCTAATGGAATATTGTTGACTTTTTCACTAGCTGCTACATCTTTTGCAGCTTGCTGTGAAGCATTAGCTATATCAGATCACTATAAAAGAAAATTAAAAATCTTTACCACTATGCTAAGCTATAATGGGTACCTCTTTATCATCTGTAGTGACTTTAATTTCAGAACTAGGATTCTCTTGCCTTGATAAGTTGCTGGAGGTGTTCCTACGAATTTTAGACAATATACACCTTAAGCCACACACTAATTCACTCAAAACATTATAAAATGTCACAATAACAAAAGAAAAAAATTAAGAAAACATACGTTGATGCATTTGAGGTATCAACTCCTGTGGAGGTTACTTCGGAATTTCCAGAAACTGTGGAAACAATATTCTCAGCTGCCTGAACTTCATTTGAGTTGCTAGTTACAGAAGACACCATAACAGGTAAGATTGATGTTTCAGAAGCTGGTGGAGATTGCAAACTACCAGCAGCAGCAATAGGGGTGACTGGAACTGGGCTTGAAGGTGTCTTCTGAGCTGTGAAAGATGAAGCATCTGCTATAGATGGTGTTTTCACCACAGCTGGAGGAACAGAAGCTTGAATATGAGAATTTTCCAAGGTTTCAGTCTGTGTTTCCGTCACAGATGCATTTTGAACTCGTTTGCGGGCCAACTAGAAGCACATGTTTTAATGCAACAACAAAAGAAAGTAAGAAATCCACAAAACTAATAAATTAGAAACAACCAAAAAAACACATGTATCAACGGAAACCTGCAATTCTTCAGGGACTTCCCATTTTGACTGCTTAGTAACCTTGTTGTAGTAATACCTACAGGAGATCAATAAAAAGACAATAACATCACAAATAAAAAGTAAAGATTTTCAGAAAAAAAAAAATGGCTTTAAGAAGTCATAGGTATGAATAAATTGCTCTATTAAAATACCCACGTTCTTCCCTCAGGACTTGTAAATTCTTTCCAGTCAGTTGATGCATCCGCTCTCTGTCATATTAAAAGAAATGTGTAAGAATAGAGAAATTTTAAAAGGCATATGATAGTTTTGAAAGATAATAAACATTCTATCAAAGATCTTATTCCAGGAGACAAGTTAGTCAGAATGCATAAATGCCAAAAATAGAAGATTAATATGTCAAAATGCTACTGATTTCACAATAGCCAAAAATGTCTGCTGCTAAAACATGACATTAATGCATTAAAAAAATTTTAACTAATCTAAATCATTTAACTGGGGTAATATACATATTAGGACTTACAAGATGTAATTAAACTCCTAGTTCCAAAAGGCAAAAGAAATGGAAAAGGTGAAGCCTGAAATATTTTCAAACATAATCCTAGGCTCAGTTTGACATAGCTTTTCCAAAACAGGTATTGATTTTTTGTTTCTTCAATTTTTCTAGCTTTTCCACAACCACAATTTGAAGCTGGATTTCTGGGTTTCCCCAATATAAAAAAAAATACCAAAGTTGGTTCGGGAAAGTTGCACCAAGTTGGGCCTCCTATAGATTAATAAAGATATAATCATTTACTTGCCAAAATTTAGAAAGTAAAGAATGAATGCAGCCTCTCTATAACTGAAGCCTGATATCGAGTCCCTTCTCCTTGTTTATGCAATAAAGACTTATGAAAAAAAAATGTTAAAAGGAACCAAATACCAGGAATTTACTTCAGTTTTTATGCTTCTTTAAAACCTGAGTTTTGATTTGACAAAACAGCCAGAAAACTGCATTTATGCAAAACTTGTATTTAATATTTGAACCAGTCCCAAACAGGCTCTAATTATCATGGGATTTCAATAAAGAAACACCATTAATCACATAAATTATTAATGTGCCAGGAATCTAACTTATAAATATATATATTAAAAAAACAAACAAATAAAACTCTAAATCTAGTATTTTGCACTTGCTACGGGAACATGAGCAATAGTTTTGTATTCTAGGTGCTAAGGTTAATAAACAGTGACTTTAAGCCATGGTAAGCATCCAAAATTTAAAATCGAAACAAAATACAGGACTTGCTATAAATCTAGAGGCCTAATCAGGATGCTCACTTTTATAGTCAAAAATGACAAGAAATAGTTAGTTGATGTCTAATATATAATTAGTGCAAAAATTCATGCAGTAAAAAACATAACAATCAATGAATAACACAAATGACAGAAATTACTAACATTCAAGCTACAAAGTAGGTAGTGCAAGCAGCAAAGACCCACAGCATATCCTACCTCTCAATAGTGTAGCACAGCATGTACCTGTAAGCACCTTTCAAGCTGTGGAAGTCATGCAACATATATTTCGATATAACAAGAATCCAATAAAGAATTTTAGGAGTCCACATAACACAACCTATGATAACAAATATCAGCAGAAGACAAATTTATAGTACCTCCGAAATACTTGCCACATGGGAATCCTTGAGCACATAAATGGTAATTGAAGAAGAATTAATGGAGAAAATATGGGACAGTAAAAAGCATCTAAATAAATCACAAGCATCTCTAAACCTTAGAATGTTTTAATATGATATGCTTATACAAACCTATACAAACAAAAGATAGATTTTCTTTCTACAACAGTCCTAACAATTTAGTGGTAGCCACATTGTGAACACATTTCAGCACCATGTACCCAGACAAAACATGCACACATAAAAACAAATATTAGTGAAAAAGAAAAAAGAAGAACAAATCAGAAAAGGAAGTTATCCCCAGAGTATAACCCAAATGAGCGTATGGGTTAGTAGGCAAAGGGAAGGAATTCATAACAAAGAGTTATTTGTTGCAATAAAAGATTATGATCCAAATCAGAGAAAAGGGTATCATAGGATTTTCAAAAGACATAACTAGTCTCCTGTAAAATGATTTAAAAAGAGAAAATGGCAATAAGACAAGAGGAGCATAACGGTTTCTCCTTCAAATGCTAAGATATGCATAAAGAGCAAGGGTAAGAACATTGAAAACACTCCATATTTATTTGTCTTATAATAGATATACAAGGATGGAACTATGTTCAGCCCCCCGCACTAACCCTCATCTTTTTATTTTCTACTAATTCTTAGTGATAATATCCTCAATTTACTCCCATTTTGATCCCTCCAACTTTAAGCTTATAATTCCAGCCCTAAGAATGGAACTTCTATTTATATCTAAAGAAAATGGAAAAGAAAACATTTGACATTTCAATCAAGCAATATTACACAACCACCTCAACAAGACATGGAATTTCAAAAGCAAATGTTACTTGCTTGAGGAAAATTTGGACCTTAAAGATGAGCTGGTGTGGCAGGTTTCACTCATTAGACTTGTATAAATCTGCCCATGGAACAACAGGCAGGGAAGGGAAAAATCCAAATAACAAGAAACTTGAATGCAAGAAAGCTTGAATTAAATTGTACACAAAAGGCAGAGTGAAATATAGATAATCACACAATGCCAAAAAATTAAGACATTGCCCACAAACTATGAAGAAGTAAAGAAGATGCACAATAATATTAACATGATCTCACCTCAATTGGTGTCATCAACTCAAAAGGCTTCTCCCAACTAGATTGTCTCGTCTTCTTATTGTAATAATACCTGAGCGTCAGGCAAAGAGTAGTACATTCAGAGAAAAAAAGGATGTAGCCAAAAAACATTGATAATGTACCAAAAGAACTCCAAATACCAGTTCATACACATTTAGTTTATCCATTAAAAAAATACTCGAAAGTAAAAATTAGAAAAGATGACAAACACCTTAGAAAGCCAGCACCTAACCACATACCTCCTTCCATTAGCACCTAAATGTTCTTTCCAATCCGTTGTAGTCTCTTCAGTGGGCTTAGAGGGATGGACATCTGTTGCCTATGAATTTATAAATGGCCAACAGTATGAAGAAATATAAAATCAACAACTATTGATAAAATAAAAGAGGAAAAAAAGGTTAAACAATAGCATCAATGGGAAAGCACAAGAGAGATCTCTTCTAACCAGAACAGTAGCGGTGGTAACTGAAGATTGTTCAACATTGAGCTGCGCAGGTGTAACAGGAGCAGTGATCTGATTTGCAGATGATGACCCAGCCTGTCCGCCAGCTGGAATACTTGGTGCATGCATTTGAGATATTGGCTGATACTGAGTTGCAGTATTAAAAGCTACTGGGGCTTGCCCGTAAGATGATGGCACAAACTGAAAAGAATAGATATTAAGTTAATACAAGAAATCATAACTAAATCAAAGAATTAGCTACGAGGGACAGCCTGACTGTCTTACAGTATATGAAGAAGAAAGTGGTGCTCCAGGTCCAGGACCACCTAAACCCGGTGCATAGTTAATTGGTGTTGGAACACTAGGCAGAGACAGTGATGATCCAGATGTAATATGCCTATTGGGCAGAGCACTTGGCATTGAAATAACCGATGGTGGTGGACCCGGGCCTGGCTGTCCGGGCCTTGCTGGCAATTGCTGCATTGGCTGCGGAAATTGGGACTGCGGGGGTTGAGGAGGCAATCCAGTGTTCATCATGGGGACACCTCGGCCAACAGGCTGGAAAAGTGGAGGAGGCACAGGAATGAACTGCTGTGACTGCTGAGCTGGAACAACCGGCCGGAACTGCAGCAATAATTGATTGAAAAAGGTTTCACGGGATCTAATTTAAGCAATTGGAGTACATGCCATAAAAGTGTTAATTGGTAAGAAATATTACTGGCATAGGAATGGGTGGAACAAAATTTCGGGGAGGATCCATGGAGCCAACTAGAGGAGGCTGAAGAGGCTTTTGCATAAAAAATAAAAATGAAAAACAATTAGCATGAGAAAAAAGTCATTGCTGGCATAAGTAGTCTAAAACCGAAAAATGAACAGAGATCTTTTGTTGTCTAGTGCACTCAAGGCAAATGACTGCTACTACGAATCTCAGAGGCTGAAACGTAACAGCAAACTTTGCCAAATAAAGTATATAAAAATAAGGTTAACCTTAATTAGTTTTTTAACTTAATAAAGAATATTGTGCATATATACCATCATCAATTTTTAATTATGTGAATTAAAGTTAAACTAATTAATCCATGCAAGACTTCTATTTTTTTTCTGTGGACAAATAGCGGTAAAGAATATGACAGCTCAATAATTCTGAATTTGTTGTGTGACAACTCACGATTTATTTACACCTAAAAGAAGACCCCAAAAAAGTGCCACATTTAAGAAAACTCACAGTGACGCTGTCACTAAAATACTTGCAAAGTATTGAAAGTCGTTTCTATGCAATGAATAAATCAAGTCTCTTCTTAATAGTATCAATAAATATACTAAAAAAATGCCAATCTTAGTCATTACGAGCCTCTGAGTGTTTTGGAAAAGAATTCCTCTCTCCTGCCATTGAGAAGAATTCTTCAAAAACATTAAAAAAAAAAAAAAAAAAAAAAAAAAAAGACTTGCAAGTATTGCAGGAAAGAATAATGACTTGAGTGAAGTAATAATGATTTAACAATCAACATCTCTAAAGTTAATAACTCTCAAATAAGCAAAACAGAGGAAAGAAAACATAAAGTTGACCAGATCTAGATTAAGTACAGCACATGTATTGAAACTAACAAAGCAGTAGCTCCACAAATGTGCACCAAGACATGCAACTTAACTACTATATTTACCATGTTTGTCTTCCTTATGTCTGTATTTTCATCAAGAATAAGCAAACAAAATTACTCCAATTAACTTTTCCTTCAGTAGCAAAATAGACTGAGATACAAGAAAAAGAGATCATAAAGTGATGCATTACACAATACATCAAAGGTGCATGTGAAAAATGGGTTACTTTGCCATGGTAACATCCTATTGTGAAGCAAAATAGTGGTAAATAAATTCAAGGATGGTTATCCAATGCCAATTAATCCACAAAATAAAGAAAAAACCACAGATTCATAATGAAAGAGATATATGTTAAAAATTTTGGACCAAAACACTTGTAAAGAAAAGAAGAATGTGTTTCTATCTGCATCTGAATTCCACAACCATCAAGACTAGCAAATGAACTATCTGAAACTCCATGAGACCAGCAAAAGGCTGGTAAGAGTTGTTATTTTTTTTAATGGAATGTTACCTGCATACTGGAATATGGAGGATTGTTCGCCATTCAGCAATGTAGCATGCTTTGAACACCAGAGCTACAAAAAATAAAAAGCTTATCATTATATTAGGATGTAGATATCATCAGAAACAACATATGGAAGAATATAAGAAAAATTCACAAAATAGTTCGAAAATGGAAATACAATCTTTGTTAGCATATAGAGTAAATTAGATGAACTTCCATCACAGTTCAGCAGTTTCAGTAAAGATGAAAACAAGCATTGCATTACAAACCATCAAAAAGCCTCATCCATGTAACAAATATATACTATTATAATGCAGAGTTTCCACATATGCTGCGCATATTCTTCCAACAGATGTTGTGATCAGGGGAAAAAAGATTCTTGGACATGTCACCTTAGGCATTTTTTCATACATACAAGAAATATTCAATAATTCAGTATCAAGTTCCTCTAACATCAGAATGGAGGCGAAAAAATTAAAAAATAAAAATAAATAAAAAAGAGCCACTTCCCTGATGTCCAATTGATACAATCTTCTAGTTAAAAACCATTTATAGTGCACTTTGTATTTTTTTTCCCTTTTCCTCTATTTGATTTCATTCAGACAAACTTGTAAACACTACACTTCAAACATTCGTGAACCATAAACAGTCCCCCTCTACATACTGGCACAGAATAATCCATCTACAACCATATGAAAATAGAATGATGGTCTATCAAAAAATGATCATGGGATTGATGAACTTTGTGCAACATGCCCTGAGTGTTTTTAAGATGGACACTCTGAGTGCATAGACCTCTATACACCATCCCATGTTAAACCATCTCCAACATTTATTTGTAAACACAAAGAAATTATGGCACATCAAAGACAGGACGATACAGTTTAACATCATGAGAGCAGAGGAACTGTGCTTCGCATGCACATATTTACTATCAGTAGAAACCAAACAAAGCAATAGGAACTGGCACAAATTCAAGGTAAAAGACATTGCATCTCTACTACATCGCTCAGCTCACCTAAGCTATGAAATTCCAAAAAATTCTCAAGAGTTTCCAAATAGATATAGATATGTACCAAATGCCTAAACCTACAATGTCATCAAGCTAGTAACCACAAAAAAAAAAAAAGAAAGAAAAAAGGAGATATGCACATAGAATAGAAGCATCCAGATATTTACGACAACAAAACAGCCAATTAGTTATTAATTCAACATGAAGTATAATTAATAAGTCAACATTACTTCTACGAATGCAAACGACGGACACGTGTAATTAAATCAAAGATAACTAAATTAGAAAAGATTCAACAGCTAATGATCGGCATAAAAATGGCAAGTAAACCGCCATCAATCAAGGACTAAACCTATGCATACAAACATGCAGCAAGCTGAAAATTCAATTTACTATGCCTCAAATAGCAATGCCATCATGATTACTATTTATAAAGCCATGATTCACATTCTTTACTCCAAAACCTCAAACAAAAACCCTAACTTTCATAACAAATGAACTTCATTCCTACACTAACTTATATCAAACTGTTCACTGCAATAAAAATTGTTTCCCTCTCACTGTTTTATATCAAAACAACATGTGACCTTAACTAACGATCTCCTACAAGACAGTCATGAGTCATCACCTTACTACCTCAATTGAATTGATCACAAACTTTTTAGCTGGGAATCAAAATTCACCTAAAAAACAGAAACTTTACAGAACCCACAAAAGGGATTCCCCCTAAAAGCCCCCACCATTGTCACAAAATCACAATTACACAAACTGGGTATCCCTCAAATCCTCCAAAAGTTACACAAATCATTAAAAAAAAAAAAAAAGAACACACTCAAAGCCTCCAACCCAAATTATCTTTCAACATTCTAAACCTAAAAACCCCATATAAAAAACCCATGTACATGTAACAATCCCACAACCAATACAACAACAAGGTCCAAAGAACCATCTCCAATCACATTATTCTGTTTAAAAATTGAAGGGTAAGCAAAATTAGCTTGAGAGTGAAAATCATACCAAAAGAATTAAAGGGTATAAATTTTTTTTATTGTCTTGTCGTTAAAAAAAACCCAACTTTTTTTTTCCTTTTTGTGTAGCTGCAGCAAATTGAAGGTTCAATTCAAAGAGAAAGTGGGGTTTGTGTGTTGTGAAACGCTTTTGTTGGTTTTTGGGAATTTTTGATACGAAGTCAGAAGAAACTGAAGAAGAAGGAGGTGAAAACATGGGCTTTTTGTCCCTGGTTTTTATACTATTTTTATAGGACAGTGCTATATGTCTTTATGTTTTCATGTTTAATTTTAAAATAAATAAATAAATTGAAATTTCTAAATTTAATTAAAAATAAAAAGCACTATATTAATTTATTATCAATTTAATAAAATAAAATAAAAAATTTTGTATAAATTTTTGTATTTTGCACTCTAGAACTCACTTGCTAAACTAGTAAAACCTTGAGGTTTTTGCTAAATTAGTTAAACCTTCAAGTTTTTCTTACAATATTTTTTATAAATGATTCTTATTATTATTATAGTTTTAATTTGGGTAAATTTAGGGGGAAAAAAAAAAGAAATGTATTATATATATGTGATTATAGTCACAAAATTTGCATGTATTGGTTTTGTTTGCAAGTGTATTATTACAAAATAGTAAATAATTGAAATAATTATTAATTTCGTACCGCAATAAAGGGAAATTTCTTTTCTATTATGATGGTGGAAAATTTTGGAAATTTTTATAAATTCTTTCAGATAAGATGAAAATAATAATTTTTCATTTTTTTAACGTTGTTCAATTTTTAAAAATTAAAGTTAATAATGTAAAAAGAAAATATTTAATCAATTAAATTAAAATTTATGGAATAAAATATATATATATATATATATATATATGAAGTGGGGATTTCAATTCATATGAAGAAAAGTAAATATGTGCCAATTTAAAGTAGTTTTAATTGTATATTAGGAAGTTTGTCAGAAGATAGATTATGCACAATCAGTAAAAATCTCAAATTTAATTCTAATGAGCATAAAAACAAAAAATGGATACTTTCTCTAGTGAGGAGAATGGTTGTTGTTGATTGTTTTAGGTATGTATTTATGTAATTTTCGTTTTTTTAGCTATATCTGAAAAAAGGAAGAAAGAGAATCCTAAACTCACAATTTAGTGCATGAAAATATTTTTAAAAAAAAATGTTTTTCAACTAAGAAAAGTACTGAAGTAGGTGGAAATTGGAAACATATTTTTATGGGATAAGGTACAAATAGGACCCTAATGTTTGACCTAAAGTTTAAATTGGACCCTAATATTTTTTTTTCCAAAAAGGACCTCAACGTTGCCAAAAGAAGACAACAAGGACCTTTTTGTAACTTTGCCCCAAACGTCTGTTAAGATAGGCTAAGCTGGAATAGGTGTGAAATATTTAAATGACAGGGGTCTCATATATCATTTAGCCGTTGTCTATCAAAATAACGAACAAAATTTGAAAATCCCAATTTGAAGGAGGAACCCTAAAATCGTTCCTTGTTCTACAATTGGGAAATTTTTTGTTGTGAAATCTGGCAATTAAGTGTCAAGAACGAACGAGATCAACAACGAATTGGATATGGCTGCAACATCACCATCGTCTACCTCGTCTTCATCTGTAAGAAGAAGGCTCGGGTCGAACCTTGAACGAGGGCCAAGAAATTGTAAATGTGGAGTTGCAGAGGTTTTATGGACTTCATAGACAGATTGCAATCCTGGAAGAAGGTTTTATGGATGCCGAAATTACAAGATAAATTTGTTATTGTTTTTGTTAAATAAAAATGTTGGTGAATATTGAATGGGAATTTCTTTTATTGTTACATGCATGCAGCCACCTCAGGAAGGGTGTGATCATTTCATATGGTATGATGAAGAGATGTGTTCAAGGGCTAAAGAAGTTATTAACAACTTAAAAGTAGAAAAAAAATTGAAGAAAGAAAACTAGCAGTTGAGAAGACAATGTGAGGGTAGCTCATATGGAGATGTCAGTAATATAATTGATGATCTAATTGAAGATGTGAGGCAACTGAAAAATTTGGGATTTGACAACAGAGATGTAAATGACTGGCGTGAATTGGAGGAAGAAAAAAAGAAGTTGAGTAGAGCATATGCTTTCATTATCTTTTCATGGAGTTTGTTTGTATTGCTCTTTTTATTTCTGTAATGCATAAGAGTGATGGAACGCATATTGCTCCTCTTATATTAGTCTTAGTGGTTGTGTAATGCAACATCAGTTATGTAATTGCTTTGAATTCAATGAAAATGTGAAAGTTGGAACAATTGAATTTTATTCGTTCTATGTTGTTGCTCAATTAAAAAGGTTTAATTTATATGAATAGACAATATAAATATATAAAATGCAGTAGAATGTCTATGATAAAAACTTCATATTCATAGCTTAGAAAGAGTTATAACCAGTAAGTAGCTATAATGGCATTGCCATATAGTTGTACAAAAAATAGGTTAATGCCTATTAAGAGAATTCATGTCATGCTTTTAATAAAAAAGAACTAGAAGCCAGGCATGAACACAATATAAAGTAATTTCCAAAAAATTATTAATCATGTCCTGATTTATAGTTAAAGAGACTGAAATTCAGGCATTAAATTCCTCAGGAACTATAAATACCAAAAAGATTTAAAGAAGTTCCTGTGGGAACTAATTCATGCCAAAAATATTCTATCAGCTGTCAGAACTTTTCATAAAGTTTTTGCTGAATCTGCAGTGGAGTTCTTCATCACCCTTCCAATCATTCCTTCTCGTTGTTGATTGAGTTGTCTCATAGTGATGCTTGGTAAACCATTCCACTGCATTCCTGGAGCTTTAAAAGGTAGTTCAGTTGGGAAATTTGGTTCTGTACCATCACCAAGGAATGCAATCTTTTTAACTTCTTTGTGCAGTGTGCTTTGTCTTTGCTTATTGCTTGTCTTAGTTCCTTCTCATTAGGTATTGCAAATATGATCTCATGGTCAACATCTGCAGATATTGGACCAGCACCAATGCCATATTCAGCAGAATATACCATCTTTTCACTCTCTTGTCCAGGCTGAATTTCATAACAAAGCATATACACAATCTCAGCATTCAGTTAGACTAAATGATATGAAAAAAAAAAACTAAGTAGCATACTCATATTAGATGTCATATCCCCTGACAGCTCATTGATATATACCCCACAGCCAGTCTCTCTTCTAACTGGCCTCCAATTTCCTCGACGAACTTTTGACTTTGCAACAGGTACATCATTTACTTTCCTTTTTCCCTTATCATTGGCTGATGGCTGTTAATATAACATGAATTAGAAATCCCCAAACTATTTCAACAGAACAGATCTATAATGCTTTGGGCAACACATGTGCAAACATTCTAAATTTTCTGCATTATGCCTATACAAAGTAGCTAGTGACAAAGCCTATATGTAAGAACCAATGCCATAATCAATAATTGATCCCCTAACATATAATTATGTAAGAACCTATATCTATAGCTTTTAATAGAAACTGGCAACCTGAATAAGATACACAAAGGAAGGCAACAAGTCAACAACAATAAGGTGAAGTAATGTGATGTCACCAATTCATAAAATCCATTTCTCAAAGTCTAGTTGCAATACCAGTCAAAAACATACTCTAGTATTGTCCTTAACTTTTTCCCTGCCTATAATTCATGCCTATGGCACAGGATATACATCTGAACTATAATGTGAATAAATGAAATGTGTAATGGTGAAATACCTGTGTTATTGGGACAACACTTTCATTAGCTTCAGTTGATGCAAGTCCCTCTGTACCGGGTCCCTTGTTATTTTCACATGCATTCCTTTTTGGATGGGAATAATACAAAAATAATACATTAACACATTTTACCATTCAAAGAAAAATGTAGGATTATAAATTAATATGAAGCTTATACCTGTTTGCAACTCTTTCGATTGTGACCTTCTTGTCCACAATTGCCACAGTTTTGACTTATGTGTTTTTTGATAGTCTCACTGGATTTTTGACTTGCTTGCCCTTATTTTTCACTCTTACCCTCTTCTCTTTAGGTCATCCTGACATTGTGGTCACAGGAGGAGGCTCAATAAGTACATAGTCACTACATTTTATAAAATGTTTTCCAGGTATGGTCTGCATCATATATGAATATGTTGCTTCATATATTGACCTAAGGTACCATAAAGAAATCTGAGTTATGGGGTCTATCCTTGCATGATTTAGAGCATAAATTACATGTGAGCAGGGAATTCCAGTAAGATCCCATGCTCTGCATGTACACAATCTTTTATTCAGGAATACTGTGTGTCTGTCACTTCCATCAATAATCTCATAGCCCCTATTTGTTAGTAATAGTGCTCTATGCCTATTGTATGGACATGGTATTTTGACTATTTATGAGAATTTATTATTATAATGATTTGCATATTTATTATATAATAATGTCCTTGAATAATATTATTAATTATTCTAAATGTCCCTGATCAGTTATTGTTATGGAAATAACAATAAATTAATATTAGTATAAAGTTTGATTGATATTCATGGGATGAATATGTGTATGAGATACAAGTCAAATTTATATGTATTTGTTGAGAACAAATATTGGACAGACCCGTCTTGAGATTAATACATGGATCAAAGTCATAAGTTAATCTCTAGTAGTTGTGTCATTAAATCCTTAGACCTGAGATTGCTATAGTTCTCAACATGAGGAATATTATGTTTTGACATAATCAAATGTTGTCTTTAAT
>CATIWO010164838.1:0-16858 GCA_949673435.1 Macaranga tanarius
CAACTCCACTTTCCTCTTTCCACTTTGATCCCTCCTCTTTCCTTCCTTTTCTCCTAACTTCAATTACTCTCATTTGTTTCAATTACATCCTTCCAAAATTCTATTCAATATAATTTCTTTACTCCATTATTCTAAAAAAAAAAAAATGACGATAATTACTCGGAGTAATCTCAATTCTAATAACATCCAATTAAATATAAATAATTATCATTAACTTAAATTAATCCGATTTAAGGACACGGATGTTACACATTAATTATGAAATTACTCTTAATAAATTATGCTTAAATAATAATGATAATAAATTATCCTTACAATTTGACAATAAGAGTGGATAAATAAACCTGAGCAAATATTAGCATATTGCTTTTACAATTTGAACAATATAATAATATAAATATGATTTAGTGGTCTAGAATGCCACATTTGCACTTCCTTAAGTAGTCAATTATGGACCACATTTGCCATATATTTACCAAACTAAAACATTTATGCCAATTTTTTTTTTTTTTTAAAAAAAACATTTATGCCAAGATGTAAAAAGTGGATTAAAATTACAATAAATTATAAACATTTAGTCTTTTTAGGTCATTAGACCTATAAATATTATATGCATATACTCCAAAATTTGTGACGAGATTTTGAACATAGTAAGTTATAAAACTATTACATTTTACAGTTCTATGAAGTTAACAAATGTATAGGTTTTATTGAACGTTTTTGAGTATGTAATCTCATATTTAGAAAAAACGTGTATAAATAATGTAGTTTAAGAGATAGGGCTGAGAGTAGAATGCAAACATAGCAATAAACATTTGAAAGAAAATTCAAAGTGTGAACCGACTTTCATATAAAAAATGGACCAAGAACCAATTTCATTTCCTACTTAAGCATCCTTTACATCACCCTTAGCAGCAAATGGAATTCGCTTCAGTGTTTGATCTACCACACTAGATGTAAGCAATGGTTAAAACCCTATAAATTTACAATTTAACATCTCGATATTGAGAACTGAAGATAAGACAGTAAAAGAAATTGTTAGCAGGACATTAGCTATCATTGCCGGCTCATGCTTTCTGCAACTTGGGTTGGATATCATAATGGCGTCCGAATTTCAGACTCACAAAACTTCCATGATCCATTGTCTTGCCTTTTAAGAACATAATGAATTTTATAGATGCTGCATTGAATTCATCACCAGTTAAAGCTAGAAATTATCAAGAGTTATAAAGCAATAGTAGTTTCCCAGATTTGATTTCAGATGGGCATTTACTGTAACAAATTCAATCGATTCTGACAAGAAAGAATGAAAAATTATTTTAAAACACTTGCAAGGGGAAAAAAATATTGCAACCTCATGCTAGCATCCCGAAAATTTAGATTTGAAACTCATTAGAGTCGTTTGAGACTTTGAGAGAACATGGCGACACAATTCCACCACACCAAATAATTTGAGGATTTGAGATAGCTGAACATCAAATTGCAAAATATATAAATTCCTAAATATTTATTAAAAATATAAATTTTGAAGAGGCTACAATCAACTTTAATAAAGAGTTTTAAGAAATATAGAATCTATTTTAGTTTATTTTGTTGCTCGTGTAATCTTCATCATAACCATAAGACTAGAGCTGGATAATTGAAGTGGCAAAATGTGCTAGAAATCCTGTGTGACTACAAAACAACAGTTAGTTTGAAGGGAAAACTTTATGAAACAGCTATTCCACTAGATAATATGATATCTAGCTGTGAGTGTTGAGCAGTAAAGAGAAAATAGCACAAGACTCTAAAATGGAGAGCATATAGAATTGAGGGCTATATAGCTAGGGGTGTGCAAAAAATGACCGAAACCGATTAACTGAACCGAGCCGAACCGACTGGTTCGGTTATATATAGGTTCAGTTCGATTTCGGTTTTTGACAATGAATAACCGACTGATTCAGTTTTCAATTTGAAAAACTGAAAATAGCCGAACCGACCGACTTAAATATATATTTATTATAAAAATATTAAATAAAATATATTAATTTGAAAAAATTATACATAAATATTAAAATTATAAACAAAAAATATTTTTTTAGTTATATAATTAAAGAATAAGCTTAAAAAAATTATAAAATAATAAATAAAAAATAAAAATTTTATTTAAAAAATAAAATTAATTAACCGAATAACCGACCGAACCAAACCAAGTCGGTTCGGTTAATTTTGGTTTGTCCTCTGGTTCGGTTCGGTCACAATTCTCTTTTGGTCGATTTTGGTGGTTCTTTGACTGAACCGAACCGACAGATGCTCAGCCCTATATATAGCCAACCCTACACAGTACCATTGGAGGAGGAAGAAAATACACTAGCATAGTAACACTGGAGGAGGAGAGGAGGAAATAAGATGAAGACCCAGATCCATGTGCAAATATAGACCTAGACTGGAATAGAAGAATACCATATAGCCAAATCTTTACTGATGCTATATAGGGACAACATAAGATATATGACGAGATAATAATTTTAACAAAAATCAAATGATTTGGTAAGGAGTTACAAGATTTTATTCAACATCCCCTCTGGGGCCTCTACTCCCCACGTTCAATAAATTAATGACAAATATTCAGCTTCCTTGATATGGGCATGACCAGAAGATTCTCACATGGCTTATCATTGGATTTGTCAAACAGACAAAAATAGGTAAGGTGAGGCTTCTCAATGATGTAGTTCTACTAAATATACAACTGATGCACCTTTGAAATTTGTTACCTTAGTCCATGAATCTCCAAGGTATTTATATGACATTTAAGGTTGTCAAATGGGTGGTATATTACATGAATATATTACTTTTCAGCATAAAGACTGACCAAAATTTTGACAACCATTACTTCTCCTTTTGTTTGAACTTTAAAGTAGCAAAGTTTTGTCAAATTAATGCACTGGGATCAGACTTGATTTCCATAAGATAATGCAAAATACGAGCTTACCTATAATAGTTTGGATTTTTATCTTGAGATTCTTCAACAAGCTCAGCTGCTTCCTCAAGAAGAACTTCAATTTCTGCCATTTCCATGCCATATCCATCTGATACAATATCAGCTTGCAACACCGACAATTGCAGCAAAACAAATCTCCAATAACAGAGCCTGGCTTTTGCTGCATTCGCCAAAGATTGCCACTGTGAATCAGAACCAGAAAAAGTTAATGGTTTGATGTCAGCTTGAACCTTGAGGTCCTCAGGTAAAAAATTTATAGTAACTCAACATTTACAGTGTGCTGATACATTCCTCCAAGTCTTCATTTAAAGTAGGCTGCTTGAAGGTTTGGATTTTTGTAATGAATGGAAAGGATTCAGTCCAATAACACCAAATAAAAATTGGAAAGAACTCAAAAACTGATTATTTCATTCATGATATTTCAAGCTTGTTAATAGTTTCCATATTCTAATGAATTCCATTTTCACTTAGATTCAAACTGTAATAATAATATCTTTAGATTGGGCCACCTGTAAGCAATATAAGAGCTAGATCGCATTTAACTGCCTCCGAAGTCTCAGGTTCAATAACATAACAAATTAGCATTTTCCAACTCCAGGAAAATTAATTGCATATTTCATCTAAACAAATTGTTCCTGAATTGGTGGCTTATCATCATCAGACCCATCAAAGTGGCTTCTTAAAGCCATTCACTCAACCACTCCAAAACAAATAATGATGTATACAACTAAGACGTCAAAATGATGTTATGACAATTCATATATTTTACCCGAGCTAGCATTTAACAACAACAATAACAACAACTTCTTTAGATTGGGCCACCTGTAAGCAATATAAGAGCTAGATGGCATTTAACCACCTCTGAAGTCTCAGGTTCAATAACATAACAAATTAGCATATTCCAACTCAAGGAAAATTAATTGCATATTTCACCTAAACAAATTGTTCCTGAATTGGTGGCTTATCATCATCAGACCCATTAAAGTGGCTTCTTACTCAATCACTCCAAAACAAAAAATGATGTATACAACTGAGACGTCAAAAATCAAAATGATGTTATGACAATTCATATATTTTACCTGAGCTAGCATTGACTCATCAAGGACTTCAGAGAGGCTATCTACATGGTGGCTAGGCCCCAGAGCTTCAGCTTTAATTGCTTGCCATTGCTTAACAAGTGCTTCAGCTTCTTCAGCAGGCATCTGCTTCCTGGATGAAATTGTGATACAAGATGACAGATTATCAGCAAGATCTGAAGACTTTAGTTTCCTAGGATCTGACTGTTTCTGGAACTGCATTTTTACAATAGCCAACAGTTTCTTTATCCTGCCAGTAATGCTATTTCCCTTTGTGTAAGCAGGCCCTGCATTGCAATTAAGGGAGGGATCTGTTGTGCAAATAAAGGAATGGTTGCCCAATTTAGGTTTAGTGGAGGCCACATTAGATGCAATACTTGTTCTTGAATTCATACCAGGTAGCTTAAATGTAAAAAACACAATACATCCCAGTACTGCAACAGAAGCTATCTTTCCAACCACATTACTACTGGCCAACCAACTTTCCCAACCTGCACTATAGTGTGCACCAAGATTTCTTTTCAGTTGGACAGATGGTTCACTAGCATTGCCTCCAGTATCATTCTTCCCTAATATCAGTGAGCTTCGCAAATCAGTTGGAGTCAATTGCTTAACAGCAGATTCAAGATGTTGAGTAGAGTTTATATTTGGAAAAGATTCCCCATGATCCATTCGTTTCAAAGCAATATCAGACAATGGTCTCTTGTCTAGAGTAGAAATGGTTTGTGAAGATACTTTACTTCTCTTGGTTCCTAGAATTTTCTTTTCATCACAAAAAAACTTGACCTGTTGAAAAATGTTTCTTTTAGGCATAAGTCCTTAATAAACATCGAGGTTATTATTTGTTCCTAATCCATACTCATGTCTCACCATAGATGGAGAGCAATCTCTGGTATCTGAAAAGACAGCAAGCACAGCATCCTTCAGCCACGTTTCCTGGTAAAGTTCAGCATGCACTGTGAGATGAGAAAGTGTCAAAACATTTAAACAAGCATCAAGCTTTTTTATTAAACTATTACAGTTCTGAAGGGACATGTGGCACCATGACCACAAGTATGGCAACTTCTATTGTATTATTTTATTTTGAATCAAAACTATGAAAATACAGCAAAGAAGAGGAACAAAAAAAGCCTAAGGGGTCTCATTGAATTCATGCATCTATCCTGATAAACAACTCAGGGAAACATAATACCTTCTCTAGTAGGGTCTATTATTTTGGCAGAAAGACAACCATTTGAAGTCCATTCCACAGACACATTATCAGGCACTATGAATGCATATCCAAAATAGTCTACAAGCATAATTCAATCATAATAGTCTTCTCCAACAACAGCAAACAACTTCAAGGAGATAAAGCCTAAGCAACATTACAGCAAGTAAAAAAAAGCCTAAGAAATTGGGCAAGAGGCCATAACTCATATAAGGAAATTATCCACTCCAAGGAGACTTTTCACATGTCAACCCCCTATTGGGACAGATTACACTAGCGACCAGGAAGAATCATATATGAGGCTCTCTGGTGTCTGGTATACAATGAATGATCAGAAGGTGACATTAAGAGGCCAATAGAACTGGCTTCAGTAATAAGAATGCTTCAAAGCTATCACAAACCTAATGCTCTGGGCTGGACACCAACAACAACTAGAAAGATGATGAGTAATGAGCTGTAAATCTTCTTCACAGTCAACCAGTCCACAAACTTATTCCTCCACAAGCATGTAGATACCAGGCTTATATGGAAGATAAAGTCAATGAAGATGGTGGTTACCTGGTTATGCATCCTATGTTTGAAATTTTGGTAATGTTGGACAAGCAAACAATAATAGATGATAGGATAAGATAGAAAAACCACTGCATTTTGACTACTGGATGATATTTTTTATTTCTATGAGAAATTAAGGTTGGATTTCTAGTAGCGAGAAATTTTTTTCATATATTTGGATATTCTCCTAAAAATAAAACTGAAAGGCTAAAGAGGAAAAGCTTTTACTTAGTGGAAAAGAGTAGAAGACGAGAAATGAGAGTGCTTGTACTGAATGGAATAATTAGTGCATGCAATATCTCTTCTTTCTGACTATGCACAAATTCTTTTCCAATAATGCCAAAGATGCCACTGGAACTGGAAAAAGTGCATAAATATTCTACTGATCAACTAGATTTGTGGAACTGAACAATTTGAGGGAAGACTGAAGCTTAGTGTCTAGCTAGATATTCAGAGGGGTTGAAATTGGTGATCCAAGATAAAGAAGATAGGGATCTATGGCTCTAGGCTGTAGATGTTAGTGAATTTATCAGAAGCTTGAAACAAGAAATCAGCAAGGTAGATTATATAATCTGATTGACATCTGAAAAAAGAAAATTGAACTACTTGGTGGAAGAGCCAAAACTACCAAATTCTCTCCCTTACAAATTTGACACTTATCTACTTTAACATAAAAAAATAAAGAGAAGAATCAATGAAAGCATGTGCTAATGGACAACTAACAAGTCCAATATATAAGAAAAACGTACCAGTGATGGTTTTACACCAGAGCCATCTTTCATCTCCTTCTTTGGAAGTAAACTCCGTGAAGCAGGATTCGAGTTCAATTCTAGCTGATAAAGCTTTTCAATAGCCTGGGCCTCATCAGCCTGAAAATCAGGTGGTAAATTTCCTTTAGTTCTACAACTGAGTAAGATTAGAGCAGGTGAGGAATGGGAATATAAAAAGAATAAGCTGCAGACTAGTGAAAACAAATATAAAAATTCCAATGCTAAAATGTATATAGAAAACAGAAATGAAAGTATACCTCACCAAGAAGAAACAAGCAGAAAGTTTCCTCAAATTTCAGATCCAAACCTTCTGATGTCATCAAACATTCACATATAGTCTTTGCTTTGTTGATCTATACAATGACAATAGATTTGGCATCAGCAAAATCAAACAAAAACTACTTTGTGGAACCTGAATTTAACATCTATAAACACAACAAGCTTGAATCCAGGATAAAAGAGTACAATCCTCAATTTATACCAGCTTTGTTTGCTTAATTGAGAAGCCAACAGCAATATGAGCTATTAGAGCCAAATAAAAGCAGTTGAAGTCAATAACAATCCTTTGGTTTTGCGATTCAAGTGATTTCTTATTCTTCCTCACGGCAGCTAATTCATCCCAAGGAATAAGATCAACTATTTCTATAGCCGTGAGCCTATTCAGTGCTTGGCTTAGAAAGCACGGCCAATCCTGAACTCTACATGAAGTTTCCACATTAAGGCCCTGTCTAAGCAACTCCCGCAAGGCATCAATTGCTCCTCGTCTCCTTTCAGTGTTCTCAGGAAGTTGAGGCATGCCTAATAATTCCAATGTGCATGCAGGCGCAAGCTCCTCTAGAGATTCTTCTATCTGGAAACCAATAAGATATTTTACAACATACAATAGACAATTGGGGAAAAAAAATAAAAAATAAAAAAAAAAGAAGAAAAGGGGTGGGGTGGTTCAGTTACTAATTAACCTCCATATTTGGCACAAGCAACTTAAATATGCAGATAAATCAAGCATGTTATAGTTCCTCAAATAGAAGGAATAGAAAACTATATAATTATTACATTACCTCAGATAGCAATTCCATCTTCCCAAGAGAGCTTTTGCTCCTAAGAAGAGACTGAGCGCGGGCAAGAGCTTCAAATCCATGGGACACTTTATTCTTCTCAAAACAAATCTTTGCAATTGCACACTTCAAGAAAGCACCTATGATAAGAAAAGGAGGAATAACAAAGCCGCTACTGCAATTTGCTTCAACTTGTGTACCTCTTAGCTAGTTTGTCTTACCTCTGCTAGGGCCATAGATAGAATCAAGTCATGAACAAATGGCTTAGAATCTGTATGACGGAGAGCTTCTCTGCCAATTTCCAACACTAGCTTGTCTTCTCCAGCCTGGATTAGAGAAATATACATCTCATTATATATATGTTCCAAAAGGAGTCCTTGAAGTATGACGACAATACTTCATAAATGGAAAAGGATAATTACGGGGTAACATAATTCATGAAAAGAAATGATTGGACAATGACAAGCACTTGGTTGAAATCGGGCAACATCCACTTTTGAAATATTTCATCAAGCAAAGAACTGAGCATAATAAGGATCCAAAGTCATACCTCCTGAAGTAGGGAAAGAGCAGCAGGCAACCAAGGCCAGGAAATTCGAAGAGAAGATTTAGGTGGGATCTTCTCTTTTACATTACCAGCATATTCAGGTTCAAAAAGAAGCTTGTCTCTCACCTCCATTAAAAGATTCTGCAGATCAAAATAAAACAACATAAAATTATCTTAAAAAAAAAAAAAAAAAAAAAAAAAGAAACCATATTCATAGACAAAAAAACAAATTCAGTCTCAAAATAAAAGTACCTGGCGAGACACAACAGCATCCATTGTATAACCTTCTTCTACTTCACCACTTTTTAATTGCATTACTGATTTAACTATCTCATCTTTCTCCGCTTCATTACTAACACCAAGCAGCTGCGTAAATTGTTTTCTTTTTGTTGTTAATTTCCAAATAAATTTTGCAAAAAACAAAACCAAAAATACGACATTAGAAGATGAAAGGATTTTGTTTGTTGTGACCTGGTAACAGGTGACGGGGATTTCAACTGTGGCGGTGGCGGTGGGCGTCCGATTCGGAGTGGAGGCGTTATCGACAATGCGAGTAGCAGCAGCAGAGGATCGGGTGAGCGTGAAATGTGGGTTGCAGAAAACCCTAGAAACAGCGAAATTTGTGCTCCAAAATAATCGTTGATGAGAAATGGTGACAGTGTGATTTACACAAGAGAGAAGAGTTATGGGATTTTTGGCATAAGCTAATGCCATTATCATTTGATTGTTTGATTGATTTGATTAAACAACTAAAATTTCAACTATTTTTCTCCCATTGCAATGCAATTCATCAAAGAATTGGATGTGCTTCGTGATTTTGGTTGCATAGCCACTGTCTGTCCCACTGCGTTTATGACGTTGCACTTTTTCCTCATAGGCAAATTATAGTTTGCTTATTCATAAATTAAGAGAGAGAACTATATCATTCTTGTTTCAACTTTCTCAACCCCATTCTCAAAAAAATAAAAAAATAAAAAAAATTAATCTTTTATTATAATAGTTAAATACATAAATCTATATCTATATCTATAAATGTTGCCTTCTAACATATCAAATCATATTTGTACCATTTGATATTCTTATACAAAATATAAAATTAAAACGGAAAATAAGTTCATATTTTTAATAATTACTTAATTAAGTTACAGTTCTCATTTTATAAAAATTATTTAATTAATATATCTTGATTATTATATTTTTATTTTAAAATAATCAAATCATTATATATATATGATTATTTTAAAATAAAATATAATTATATATATAGGGATAAATGCATCAATGGTGTTTGAATTTTTTTACTTTTACTATTTTGGTATTCAAACAATTTTTTACAATTAAGTGTCTGAACTTGAAAAAAATATATTCTAAAATGGTGTCTCTAACATGTTTTACAGATTAAAGTGTTAATGTGTCTTATTTTAAATAGTAAATTGACCCTTCTTTTATATTAAATTTTATTTTCTTTTTTATTCTAATTATTTTTTAAAAAATAATTAGAAATAAAAAAGTTTTTTTTATCAAACTAAACTACAACAATGAATTTTTTTTCTTTTTCTATTTTATTAATTATAGTGGTTGAATTTAATTTTTTATTCGTGATTTTAGTCAAATTAAAATTTTTATTCATAAAAAATAATAGTTCAATATTTTATTTGTATTTTAATAATATTCAATATAATTTTCTTTCAAATTTAATATATATACTGGAAAAAAAATAAAGTTTTAAATTGTAAAAATAAAAAAATGAAATCCTATATAAAAAGGAATTTAAGTCAATTTACTATTTAAAATAAGACATATAATCACTTTAACCTGTAAAACTTACTAGCGATACTATTTTAGAAATTTTTGGTAGGTTCAGACACCTAATTTTAAAACAAATTAGTTATAAAAAAAATTTAGACACTATATATATATATATATAAAGATCGACAGGGGCACAATACAGGAGACAAACAAGATCGCATAAGAGGATAATGAATCAAAATAAATAGATATGCATGAACAAAATAATCAGGCGGTAGAGCAGACCATATCTGTTTATTTTGATTCATTATCCTCTTATGCGATCTTGTTTGTCTCCTGTATTTGTGCCCCTGTCGATCTTTATATATATATAGCCTTAGCCTTAGGCGGCAGAGCCTACCTGAGGCATGCAAAAAATTAAACAAATAAAGTTATGGAAAATACCTCTTGTTTATTCTCTTAAAGCAAATATATAGTACAAATTATGTTCAATTGTTTTGGCAATATAAGCCTTGTGTACATGTTATTTAAATACAAATTTTGAAAAATTAATTAAATCTTCCTAAGTGATACAATTCTGGTTTTGGCAGAGGGAGAGAAGGGAAGTTTTACAAAAGAAGAGAGAGTTTTCTGCTTAAGAAAAGTTCTGCCCTCTTCAGCAAATGAGCTCTTCCTTTTATAGGCCTGGAAAGGAACTATTTGGACACGGATCTCCTGTTCATGAATAGTATCATATCCTCCAACATCTGCAGATCATATGACTGTATTATGGATGAATAGTGCTTTGTCTGCCATGCGTCAGTACTGTTTATGAATAGTATCTTATCTGCCATTTTGTCTGATAAGTGTATTTGGATATTTTATCCTATGTCTATATATTTGTCCATATATCTTATTTTATTTGTTCTCTTGAACAGGTCTTCAAAGTAGAAATTTATCCCCCATCCAGATGGAATTATTATTTCAAAAGGAACTAATGCATGTGCTCTAGGAGTGTATTTTACTTTAAAGTCATATTTTCCTAATGGTTGTCTAAGGAGGTCCCAATTCTCATTTTCATATCTTCTGGGAGTTTCTGCGAAATTTTTTTTTTAATTAGTCTTTTTATTATTATTATTATACCCTAACTTTTGCATGGATCATCCTAGAGGATTTTCAACACATCGGGCTAAGGCATTAAATTTTGCATGGACTGCCCATTTTAGATTTTCAGTCCATCATGCTATTAATTTTATTATTTATTTACATCATATTTTATAGTAGGAAGTATACCAAAACAATCATCTTCATTTTTATGAGCCAAATCTATTAAAGGTGCTGATTCCTCTGAAGGAGTTATTCTGGAGTTAGCTTATGAAGTGTCGGTTCTACCTTGAATCAACTATTGCATGATTTCAAAGTATTCCTCCTCGAGTTTAGTAGATGTAAGGAGTGCACTTGCATGAGACTTTTGAGCTAAAAAGTTCATCTCTTGAGGAGTAACTCCAAGAAAACCTTGCCTTTTGAGCCAGGCACTAACTGTTAGTTTTAGTATCTTTTCTGGAATATTAATGGAGTTCCACCATTTTACTTTGAATTTCTTTTACAAAATGGTAGTTTCTTCTGTGATATAGAAGTTTAATGTCCACAAAGATACCCAAGGGACAAAAAAATTTGAACAAAAAAGACATAAGGGTGTAAATTTCTTTTTTAATCCGAGATGGCTTGAAATTGGTTTTAAAAAGCTGAAAGCTTTCTTGAACTTCTGGTTTTAGGATTTCTTGGATAGCTCCATAGTTTTTCCACCACCAAGAGAACAAGGATTGGTATTTGGTTATGTCAGTTGTTTCATGGAAGAAAAAGAGCCAAGAATGGGTTTTCTTTTGGTTTTGGATTAGGAAGGCATTGAACCATACTTACTCATAATCCCAATAGGAAAAGGTTAAACGTAAGTTTAATTTGGTTTTAAGATTTTTAGGGAATATTTTTGGTTTGGATAAATCCTGTCTCCAGTCACATGGTCTCAAAACCTTTAAAATTTTACAAGTAGAGTATGAAGGATCCTACTATATTTTAGAAAACATAAAATGCTTAAACTCAGCAGATTTAATATACTCTAAAATTTTTTGGTAATACTCCTAATTTTTTGATAAATTCTAGGGTTTGTAAAACTATGATTTTGAAAAATAAAGTTCGATAGTTTGAAATGGATATTTCTTGAAAAATCCTTCTTCTACTGTTATAATGTTTTAAATAATGAATTTTAAAATCTAATCAGAAGATTTTTTGGATTCATCAAAATGATTTTGTGAACTACTAGGAGTAGGCACCAAAGCATTATTTTATAAAAAGGTTTTAAAGAGGTCCCTATAAAATAAAGACTCTCATTTTTCAGTTTTAGAAATCAGTTCAGATGATTTACCTGTGTTGGCCTGATAGGCCTGTGAGGTGATTTTGGCTTGTTCTGGCTCAATGGATTTTTGAATGGCCAGGGCCTCTTTAGTTTCTTTGTCTTGGGCCAATAATTGGCTTTGGATGGCCCATAATAACTCTGGAGTTTTGGCTAAAGCCTTGGTCCAAGCATCAATTTGTTGGACCTTTTTTAGAGTAAGTTATGTGGGCTTTTCTCTAGAAGATTCCAAGAAGACTTGGACATATAATTTGGATGACTCCTCTTGTTCAACAGTTTTTACTGCATCAAACCAGGATTCTATGGGTTTTTCTATAGAGAGGGGTTTTGATATAATTTTGATAGAATCAGAGAATTCTGCCTTTTCTTTTCCATGCTTCTTTCGAATCATCTATCTATTTTGTAAGAATTCTCTGGTTAGAAAATCTGGCAAAGAATTAGTATTTCCTTTAATGAATTCTATTTCAAAATAAAAAATACTCAAAATTGCTTGCCATCTTGTAAAAATCTATTTTGATGCAATATTTTGAACATTTTTTTTGTAGAACCTCTTTAGTTGATTTACAATCAATACAAAGTAAATATTTTTGATTTAATAAATCAGATTGAAATTTTATGATGCACAAAACAATAGAAAGAATTTCTTTTTTTGATAGTGGAATAAGTCTTTTGTGTATTATTCCAATGACCAGTAGTATATTAAATAACTACTTCCCGCTCATTTTGAAATTATTTTAGAATACTACCATATTATAAATCACTGCCATCAGTCTTAATAATTTTTGGAAGACTAGGGTCAGCAAGAGAAAGACATGAGATTTCTTGAACCTATTTTTTAATCTGTTGAACAACTCTGATATGCTCATCAAACCAAGGAACTAGATTCTTCTTGAGTGTATTATGCAAAGGCTTGGTTATCCTATTAATGTTCGGATAGAAATCCAAGATATAATTGAGACTACCTAAGAATCATTGTAATTGAGTTTTATCAAAAATTTTATTTGGAAACTTGTTTGCAAATTCCAAAGATCTTTCTATTAGGATAATTGTATCACAATAGATATAATGACCTAAGAATTTAAATTTGGTTTGAAAAATAGAAATCTTTTTTGCAGAGACAATAAGACCATTTTTCTTGGCAACATAGAAGAAAGTTTTCAAATGCTTAAAATATTGATCAAAAGAGTTTGAAAAGATAAGTACGTCATCAATATAAATGATGCAAAAATCAAAATAAGGATTAAAAACCTTTAACTAGGGAAGGATTAAACACTTCCATTTTAGCAGTTCTTAGAGATGCTATGTTTAAAACTTTTGAGGATTCCATATTAGGAACCATAGAGTCTAGTCTCTATAAAGGTCCAGTATCGTTTAATTGTTACCCAAACTTTACTGTTTCTCTCAGTGATAAAAATGTTTTGAAATCATTAGTTTTGTAAATTAAAACGCATAACTACCATATGATTAAAGGGTCTATCCTAGTTGCATTAATTTTTAAAGTGCATTATAAAGTTGTGATGTCTGCTTTCAATACAAAACATCGATTTCAAAGCAGGAAAGAAGAAACACTCTTACTCCAAACTGATATTACCAGATCTAATTTGGTTGTACCAAAGCTCATTCAGTGGAAATAAATAACCCTTCTAAAAGATTGGATTCTTGAGGGAATTGTTGAACTTGAACCCTAAAAACTAGAGATACTAGTACCAAATACATATATTAGGGAAATATCCCAATACCAGAATAGGAAGGTAAAAATTTCTTTTAATAGAAAGTCTACTAGCTCTAGATTTTCTAGCAATTCATCAAAAAGTATATATCTGGGAAGAGTTTCACATATTTCTTTTGTTATCAACTCTCCTTACAAACCCTCTCAGGAAGACTAGGCAGATCTGAACCAGACTTGTCAAAAATCATAAATTTACTATACAAACCTTAGCCTCCCAGGTATTCTACTTCTGATATACCATTAACATCTCTATAAAAATGTAGATTACAGTACCAACATACCTGATGTGTATAAAATTCGCAAGTATACAAAATCGTATTGAGTAATAAATAAAGATATCGTCCCACAGAGATTGTAGATTGAATATTGCAATAGTCACTATATTTGATTGTTTAGACAATGAAATAGAGTGTAGATTCTATTAAAACTAAAACTAAATAAACAAAAGTAAAATTTAAATTCAACAAATATTAAAAGCTAGGGTTCTTATTCTTAATTGGACCATTTTAAAGGATTGATTATACAATTAAGTCTACACTAGTTCTAATTCATTTTGAAGGAATCTTAGAAACTATAGATTTTCCTCTCTAAATAAACCTATAATTAATTGAAGATTAATTAACACTAAGTTCACTGGCTCTCACCAACCTAATGCCTTTTAATTCCAATTTTAAACACAACCTTTAATTAATATTGATTCACTTAATTGTCTCTTAACTAACTAAGCAACCAATAGGTCATTGCCTATTCCTACAGAACCTATCTCTCAATTAAACCCATAGTGTCAATTCAATTCTAGGGTGATCAGTCCTAAAATGACATTAAGCACAACAATAACTAATGAATTAGATCTAGCAACCTAACAATAATCACAATAAGCACATGGTCAATTCAGAGTAAGAACCCTAAAAAGGATTTAGCTGCTCATGTTAAAACTAAAAGAAAACAAACAAGAATTGAAAACCATTCTGAATATAATAACAATTAAATAAAAATGAGATACAAGAAAAACCCCCTTCCAAATGATGTAAAGAAGCCTTACTCTTCTAACTTCAAGCCAAGTATCTCCTCTACTAAGTAAACCAAAATGAAAATGTATTCTGAAGAACAAAGAGAATGAAACTAAAAACCAGAACTAAACTAAAAAAAACTAGCTTACCCTAAATGAAAAATAAATGGTTCTATTTAAAGCACCAAGTTTCCTAGTGAAAAAGGTTATTTAAACTCTTCCAAACTCTATCTAAACATAAGCTTAAAAGATGAACTTCTATCTATCCAAACTTCAGCTTAAAATCCACTTTTGATTAGCTGCCACATCATTATGCATGGGTACGCAACAATTGGATACGCCCATGCATCAAAATAACTTTGAAATCTTGAAATCAGGCATGGGCGTGCGCATGGGCATGTGCTCTGTGACTGGTTCTTTAATTTAGGCATGGGTAAGCGCATGGGCATGCACTGACACATGGGCATGTGCATGGCTATGCACTGGCACATGGGCGTGCGCATGGCCATGTGCCCTGATGCGAAGATAACTTCTAACTTTAAGCTTTAATCTTATCTTTATCTTCAAGCCCTATCTCCATCTCTTCTCAAATGCATCCTATAACCACAAACTAAACAAAAATTACCTATTTAACACAAAAACACTTAAATTAAAATAAAATAATAAAACTAACTAAATTAACTAAAAACTAACTAAACAATGCAATTCTAAACTATATATGTAATAAAATAAAGTGCTAAACACATGCATATTTCACACTCATCAAATTTCCTAACACTTGAGCCTTTGCTTATCCTCAAGCAAACAAAAGAACAACCTATTTATACAAAGAACCAATATTATGAGTAGTTCTTAACTTGAGGAACCATCCTAATCTCCCCTTAATACAAAGTTTAAAAACTAGAAATCAAAGCAATAACTCATAACCAAGAACATAACAATTACCAAGTGAAAAGCAAACTCCCTCATTGAATTCATGAAAAAGCATGATTAACAACCAAGAAAAATGAAAGTAGGCATGGAACACTAACACTCAAATAGTTCTTTTATTAATAACACTTAAAAGGCACACAATTTATTTTTTAGAATTTTCCTATTGTAGTATCCCCCACCTTTCCATATTACTCAATGTGGATACCTCAATAAAGTCATTTGGATACTCATACCCTTTATAGAGCATTGGAGTAATGCACAAGTGCATTTTACGCTCCATCTCGCTTAAGGAACTTTTTTATTTACTTATTATTATTATTTTTTTAAGTGCCTGTACACATATGAACTACATGAAATATTTAAATTTCTACAAACACCTTTCTCAACTATCAAACACACTATTTCAATTACTCAATGAAGGAGTAAGCATTAAGTTCATTTAAAAATTCTTAATCACAAGTTATTCCTCTAACTTAACAATCCAAACCAAGCATTAAAAGGAGATTAACACACTTACTCAAGAAAAATACACCTAATGATACTAACTCTTAGCACAAATAAGCTCAAAAACTCAAGTGAATGGTCTTTTATTTATTCAACAACAAACTAAAATGCAACATATGACAAAAAGACAAACAAAAACATAAAAATAGAAAGGGAAAAAGAACTTCCCTATTCAGATGCATTTGAAATTTTAATTTTTTCTCCCCCACACTTAAAACTTATAATGTTTTCATTGCTTGAAAATTGGTCCAAAATTCGTGTATATAGTAAGAGCAGGTCACACGGTCATGCCAAAATCACACATGGGTGTGCTTGCCTTGCTTCTTTTTCTCCTGGTGCAAAAGGAATCTGGCAC
>CATIWO010164874.1:0-44856 GCA_949673435.1 Macaranga tanarius
TATATATCATGGTGGGTATTTATGATATTTCAGGTGGGTATTCTCTCATTTGACCTGTGCTTTTCCCGTTGACTACCCAACATTTGATCAAAAAATGAACATAAAGACTATTTTGTGTAACGGTTATAAATGTCAATGATGATTTAATATATTTTTTGAATGTCAGGGACTATTTAGTATAATATGTCAAACCTCAGGGACTAAATAGTAATTAACCCTATTAGGAATGATTAATGTATTAGATATTAGTATGATATTTTAGTATAGATATATTGAGAATGAAGAAATTATTTTTCCTTGAGAAGAAAATTATGAGGGGAGTGGATTGAAATTTGTTAATGAAGTTATGAAAGTTATATGACTCATGTCAAAGCTTCAAGGCAAAGGACTAAATAGGTGTGAATACAAGAGAAATAATAATAATTAACCCTATTAGGAATGATTAATGTATTAGATATTAGTATGATATTTTAGTATAGATATATTGAGAATGAAGAAATTATTTTTCCTTGAGAAGGAAATTATGAGGGGAGTGGATTGAAATTTATTAATGAAGTTATGGAAGTTATATGACTCATGTCAAAGCTTCAAGGCAAAGGACTGAATAGGTGTGAATACAAGAGAAAGAATAATAGTTTATAAATTCGGATGGTTACGATCGTATGAGGAGACTTCTTCGACTTATGATCTAGAGTTCTTTATTAGTAATTATATTGAGAGTTGAAAGACATTAACTGTGAAAAATAATAGAAGTTTGAACATGTTTCACTCGTAAAGAATTGAGTCAAGGTAATCAAGATATCATGAAATTTAAATTCATGGTATGGGTGGTCAACAAGGAAAGTAACATGAAAGAGTTGATGTATGAAAATAGATTATCAATCTTTATAGAAGTTGCAACCACCAACGGTATTTAAATAGACTCATAATGCCCATTCCTATAGAAAATCAGAGTTATGAGATTTGTGTGCATGATTTTGTTATAATTAAACCGTAGATAATGGATTGAACTAGATGAATTAGAGTGTAAGTGAGATGTATTGTATATGTATTGGATGTGTGGTTTTATGTAGGAGCTATAAAGAGCAATAAAGAACTCTCACTTGTTGAGGTGAAAAGTGTTTAAGTAAGTAGTTATTAGATATAATGAATGAGACGTAAGGATATATTAATTTTGTTAATAGAATATTAATCTTATTTAGGAGTTGATATATTAAGAATTGTATGTTGACTTAGTATTGATTGTATGATATATCAAGTGAGTATATTGTGAACTTGGTATTATATATATGCTATTAATAATGAGAATGCATATGAATGATATATACTCACATTGATAATGAAGGAAATGCATAAGATTTATTTGTTCATTATCTTTGTGTGATTATGATGGAGTAGATGAGTTATTATGATGAGTATTTGGATAAATTATGTTGTTTGAGTTGTATTATAAATGTGATGGTATTAGAATTATAGTTGTAAGTGTGTATATATTATGAATATGAGTTTGGTTCATTAGAGATAAAATGAGATATGTTTGTAAGTAAATATGAATAAGTTGATTGGCTAAGTGTCCATCAACAAGGCAATTGATACCAAATAATGAGAATGAGATGTAATAGTGTGAATCTTTGCATTTATGTGAATTATTGTGAGATGCTATCCTTATTGTTGAAATAATGAAAACAATAAATACAGTATTGAGATATGAGATTCGTATGAGGTGTATTAAATTGTTTATTATTTTTATGTATACTCTTCTAGTATAGAAATTGATAATTGAGGATGTTAGAGTCAATGAAATGCAAATACACATGTTTGGCTATGTATATAATCCTCTATATATTAGACGATTGAGAATACTAATGTATCATAAAGGGTGACTATGCGAATATTAAATGATGTGAGGATAGATATATTTTGAGCTTACGTTGTGAATGAGATCTATTGTATAAAAGAGTTATGGAGACTATGAAAGGATGAATATTCATGTTGAGACTTATGATTGATGGAATACCACATAATTGTGAATGAATTGAAATGATAATGTTAAGTATGTTTTTAGAGTGTCACTAAGTTGCTTTGAGTTTCATTTGAATGTGGAAAATATGTATAGCTTTAAGAAGGCTAAATAGGGAATTTTAAGATTTAGAAGGAACGGAAAATGTAGTCTGAAATATATAGACAGTATGAAACTGTAAAGAAGGTGGACCATTGGCATATAAATTGACTCTACTAAGGGAATTGTTTTCCATTTATGATATAGTCCATATGTCTATGTTAAAACGGTATAAATTAAATCATAGTCATGTGATACAAGAGCTGGGGATAGAGATTTCTGAAGGATTAATGTATGTGTAAGAACTGATGGAGATTCTAGACCGGAAGATAAAGTAGTTGAGGAATAAAGAGATTTCCGTATCTTTTTCCTAAAAGTTAATGTGTAATAAATTTTAAAGATGAAATTTTTATAAGGAGAGGAGAAATATAACACCCACCATTTTCACATACGTATTTATAACGTATGTATTGCATATAATACATGATGCATAAGTGGACTTTATTGATATTAGAGATGTACATGAGTGTAGAGAGGGACCTAATTGGAAGGAAATTTGGAGCTAAGTATCACATTAGAAAGTTTTGGACTAATGTGAATTTAAGCCATTTCATTAAGGAGTCAATTGGATATTTGCAGTGATATAGGTTGATATTTATTATAGTATTATTATTATATTAGTTATTAAGTAAAAAATGTATATATATTATTATTGTTTTTATTATTATAGTTTGGGTGATAATTATACATTAATGGAGGAGACTTTAAGGAGGGGCAAATAGTTATATTTGATTGGCTAGAATTTGTGTGAGTGTGTATATGTGTGTTTATGGTGAAGAATTTGTTGAGATTTTTAGGTAGAGAAGAAGAGAATTTCTTGATAAATTTTTGGAGAGTTTTTGATATTGATCAAGCTAGTAAACAATTGCTTTAGGAAGCTTTGGGGGGTCTTTTATTCATTGGAGCTTAATTGGTACGTTTTCTTTGTGTATTTAATTATTTTTAGTTGAGTTGTGATTGTTAGGAAATTTGGGTATGTTTTCCTCTGTATTTCAGTCTCAATATTTTGGCCATAACTTAAGCTATAGAGCTCTAATTTAAGCATGGTTAGATTCTATAAAAACTTCAGAGAGTCCTCTAAAATTTTTATATTTTATGCTTCAACTGAATCTGCTGTTAAGAGGGCAATTAAGGCTAGACATTTTATTACTCATGCTGATACCCTGTTCTATCTGACTTATTTCAAAAATTCATAATTAATTCTCTGCATATGCAAATGGTGTAATTTCAGTTACGGATGAAAGTAGACTTATTTATGTATAGTCTGTATGAATTTGGTGATTTTTGGATAAGTCTATGATATTTAAGAGCATCATGAACTTCATGCATCAAACATACCAGCAGTAGTATATAGGTTGGATTGTGAATTTTCTTATGTGTTAGTTATATGGTGATATCTAGAGTTTTAGAACTCCAATTTCAACAAAATTAGATGCTCTGGAAACTTCAGAGAGTCTCCTATAATTTTTATGTTTTGACCCTGAGCTAATTTTACTGTTAAGATTGTCTGGCAGGGTAAGACATTTTCTTACTTATGTTGTTAGCTCTGTTTTGCTCAGATTTAATAAAAAATCCATAATTTATTCCATACATGTCCAAATTAAGTAATTCTAATTGGAATTGGAAGTAGACTCATATTACTAGCTTCAGTATTATTTTTATGATTTTTGGACTTGTGTGTGAATTATTTGGATACATTGAACTTTGAGCATCTAGTTTCCCTTTTATAATTTTAGGGTGAATTACTATGCTTGCTTGTTAAAATTGGCACATGATTATGTGTAGGAGTTGATAGAGCTAGAAGAAATCCTATTTTATAGGGGAAGCTTTTATTTAAGAATGAGTTGAAGGCTTTAGGTAAGTAATTATCAACATAATGCTTACATGTAGTAATTTTCAAGTAACTATAGTTATTTAACTATGTTAATTTGTGTATGCCATTTAAGTGGCAAGAATGATGAATATATGTATATATATGTATTGTGAGAAAGTATGATAAATATATATATATGGTTGTGAGACCATTAAATGGTCGATTGAGCTTGTGTAGTGGTGGATTGTGAATATTGGCACCTATGAGTGCAAGCCACTTGATGTGGTATGAATTGATATGTATTACTTATGAGAAAGGTGAATTGTGATTCACTATGAAAAATGAAAATGATAAGAACTGAAAAAGAAATTTTAAATTGTGATGATATAATTATACATATGCATTTTGATATGTTATGAGAATGATAAAATATATGCATATGGCATGATGTGAGGAATGTGAAGAATGTGAGGAAAACATGTGTGTGTAAAGATTGAGCTCCACGATCTGAGACTGAGCTGGGTAGAGAGTTTCAGATGTGGCTATTCATGTGAAATATATATATATATATATATATATATATATACGTGTGAGATCTGAGATTGAGCTGGGTAGAGAGTCTCATAAATGGCCACGGGTATATGAAAAAGAAAAAGAAAAAGAAAAAGAAAAAGTGAGCTTTGTGTGAAACGTGCGTGACATGTGTTGAGAACTTCAGACGGATACTAACTTACATAAACATACATTGTTGCACCATATTTGCACACATGTTGAGCACCATATTTGCATACATGTTGAATGTAAGAATGATGATGTAAATTAAATGTGAGAATTATGTTGTGAATTAAATGTGAGAATTATGGTTGTAAAAGATGAATGTGATGATTATGGTAGGGTGTAAATATTGATTTATACACACCCATATAGTTATGTTAGTAATTGTTAGGTTGCTATTGATGTTATGGGATTGTGAATTTTATTGTGAAGTTTTTGGAATGTATGTAAATGTGCTATCAGGTTAAAGATACGACGTCGAGATATGGGCGTGTCTTAGGCCATGTGCCAAGACACGGGTTATTTTGGATTAAGACATGGCTGTGTACGAAGGTTACATTTGGACCTGAGAGGAATACGGGTATGAACACGGATGTGTTCATAACTGTGTTTAAATTCGGATTTGTGTGAGTTTTGGACTGATAGCTACACGGCCAAAAACACAGACGTGTCCTTAGCCGTATATGTTTGCATGTTTATATGATTTTTGGGCAGTGTAGAACATGGTCAAAGACACAGGCGTGTCCTTAGCTGTGTATATTTATGTGAATTTAACCAATATTGAACACGGGCAGAGACCCGGGAGTGTTCATGGTCGTGTACATTTGTATATTTCGGACAGTGGAGAAAACGGGCTTGAACATGAGCATGTTCAAGAAGTGTTCAAGACTGTGTGGTCTATAAATTTGTTATTTTAATATTTTCTCCTTAATTAGTTCTTGAGAAGAACTCTATGTATGCTTATCTTAATAATTACTTATTGAGTCGCAAGCTCATTCCTTTGCAATTTGTGGTTTTCAAGCTTTAATAGATAGACGAGCTTGAGGATTTGTTTAATAGAAGCTTGGAGAGTATTCTAATTGTGAGTTTATGTGGGTCAATGGCAAGCTTGGTGTCATCATCTTCATCCTCATGAGCATTATCATCATTTTAGCAAATTTGGGCTTTTGTAATAAGATTGTTTTATTTTCATATACATATGTAAAGTTTTTGTATAATGTACAAGCTTATACTTTTATATATTAAAAAAAAAAGGTAAATTTCTATGCCATGTGGTTGTTTTGTGGAATAGACACTTGTATATGGTACCTAGAGGGTGCTACATATATTTAGTTCACATTTTAGCTTAATCTTAATGCATTTCATTTATAATCACAAATGCTTTTGATCTTCATTGTTGTAAAGTAAATTTATATGCATTTGGATGGTTCATTAATGTTTTTGAAGTTTAGGAAAATTATATGGGTATATAGGAGTCATTCAAGGTCAAAAGAGTTAAAAAAATGCAAGTTTTTTAGCATTTGGGACTGTCATCACTCATCACCATCTTCACTAGTCATGACAGTGAACAATCTTCACTAGTCGGCACCATTTTCACTACTCGACACAGTGAGACATGACTGTTTGGACCATATTGCACTCTTTCAGCCATAACTTCCTTTACAAAACTCAGATTTAAGTAATTCAAAAGGCTGTGGAAAGCTAATTCAGAGAGCTACAACTTTAATGAATATATCAGAGCATAATTCATTTGTTTGGATTGCCGAAACTGCCCATGAAGTGACTAATGGTGTTAAAGCACATGACTCTTCATCAAAGATTGACTTATACCCTTTGTCTATTAACTTCCCAATCTTATAAATACTTCATTGTTATCTTTAGAAAAAAAAAAAGGCAGCAATAAAGAACATTTTTTAGCCACAGAAAATCATTAGAAACAAGAAAAATAACAAAAGATTCAAAAGGAGAAAGAAGGCTTGAAGATTGGAAGGGCAATTCTAGAGTTTGGATGCTTTCTTCTTCTTTATGATTCTAAATTGTGTAACTCTTACTATATCTTCTTGAAAGTATTTTATTTCTATGGATGTAGATTAATTTCATATTGTTAGGATTTATTTTCATGTCATGAGCCATGGTTTATTAATTAATGAAAGTTAATCAATTTCTCTAATGAATGTATTTTATGTTTATTGTTATTCATACTTATTTATATTTCGCCAACTTAAACATGATTTTAGTTAGGGTTATGCATTAAAAGATAGTAAAACTAATGGAAGAAGTGAACATATCATGAATTAATTTAATGATTAGAAATAACTTAAATTGTTTATGTCCATATTTTGGGATAGACTATGCTTTATAATATGTATGATTGATTTAAATCATTATGAGTGAGAATAAAAATTAAGCCATAGTGTGTAAATTATTGAATGCATGTTTAACCAATTTATAATTAAAAGAGTAAATTGATACAATATTAGACCTAAGGAAATGTATCTCATTGAAGAATAATTAAATTTACATAGGGAAATGAATTGATAGATAAATTCTAATAAATCTCATAATTGCTCTAATTGTTGTTGCTTTAGAATTTATTATGATAGTAGATTAGCATTCAGATTTCGTTTTAATTGATTAGAACTTTTATTAAATTTATTTGAGCCTTAAACAAGTTTAAAATAATTTTAATTAGTGGATAATTCATTTAATCCTTGTAGGATTCGACACTTGTATGCACCATATACTACTACTTCGATCTCGTATACTTGCAGGTATTGCATTTCAAATTGTACATAAACAGCAACATTTAAAATGTGAAATTCAAATGGATTTTTCTTTGTTTCCTAATTAGAAGTAAATTAGTCATGAAATCGTGCGTTGCGCGGAATATTTATATAATAATATATTTAGATATTGAGTGAATAAATAATTGTGTGGGATAAACAATCATAAATTACTATTTGGGTCACCATCCAAATATATTTTATTGCTTTAGCTTCAGGAAATTTAATTTGGGTTAGTAGTTTTATGATGGTTGATTCTAAATAGAGTTTTGGGTTAAAGAAGTGTATTTTAAATAGTTTTATAGTAGTTAATTCTAAATAGAGTTTTAGTTTAAAAGGGGTTTATTTTAAATAAGTAATTAATTAAATAATTTATATATATATTTTAAGAAAATATTGTGAATTTTTAGAATTTTAAATAGTTTTATGGTGGTTGATTCTAATAAAAAAAGTTTATTTTAAATAAGTAATTAATTAAATAATTTATATATATATATTAAGAAAATATTATGAATTTTTAGAATTTAACACATAAACCAATAGAACTGAATACTTAATAAAGAGAATGGATATATGTCAAAATTTGGATTTAATAATTTTAAGATTCAAAATTTAATATATCTATAGAAGTGATAATTTCTCGAATACATCCACTTTACCACACCTCAACTCCACGCGAGTGCCCACTATGCAATATTAGGAGTAAAACTTAACTTTTTTTCTCAAGTGCACAAGTCATTAAAATTTTGAAATTAAAATAATTTAAAAAAAACTAAACTATTTTATTTTATTAAAATTTTCTATTTTTCTAAAATAGATGAATTAGAATTTTTAATTATTAGGATATTAAAGTAAAAAAAATTAATAAAAGCACTAAATATTGATGATAAAATAATCAAACAAGAAAAATGAGAGTGTAAATTTATGTCAATTTAAAGAGAAAAAGATAATTTTTTCTATTAAAAATAGTTTTGGTTTATTAATTTCAAACTGGGAAGGGGAGGATATATACAAAAATATGTGCATATAAATTAAATTTGCTAATTTTACAACACAAAAAAAAAGGCTAAATTATATATTAAGGTAAAAACCTCATACATATCTTAATACCAAACCAAACATTAATATTAGGAATAAAGTTCGATTTGGCCCTTGAACTTTTTAGAAAAGTTCAAATTGCCCTTTTTTGACTTTTTTTGTCAAATTACCCCATGAACTTTGCAAATTTAGTTAATAAATTAGTCCATATATTTGTAAACATATTTAATGAAAAATGAAAATTTTATTTTTTAAAATCATATTTAAGGCCTAAATATATTACTAGATAATTTATTTATTTGCTAATAATATTTAAATAATTTTGAAATATTAAAATTTATTTTATTCACTTATAATATTAATTTGTATATTAGTACATATAATATTAAAATATTTTAATAGTATGTGTCAAAAATTTTGAAGTATTATCACACTTATAGTAGTAAAATATTTTTCATGATATTTAACTATAAATATATAAAAATATATAAATTTATATAATTTAAATTTATGTGTTTGAATCTAAAAATAATAATATATTATATTAATACACTAAAAAATTATCATTTTAAAAATAATTAACTATAATATATAATTTTAAAAAAGATTAATAATTTTTAACATATAAATATTTCAAGTAATATTATTTATATATATATTAATATTCCATGCAAATATTAAAATATTTCAAAAAATTTTGAGACACATAATGTTAAAATCTTTTTAAATTATATATTAATATACAAATTAATAATATAATAAATAAAATAAAATAAAATTTTATATTTCAAATATTATTAAAAATAATTGGTGACTAAATAATTTTGTTTAATAATATAATATACTATAAAGGGCTTGAATATAATTTTAAAAAATTAATTTTTAATTTTTTTATTAAATATTTTTATAAAAATATAGACTAGTTTGTTAACTAACTAAACTATCAAGGAGTTTTCTGTAATTTTCATCATGATATTGTTTACATCTCATACAACAGGGGTGTAAATGAAATTTTTAGGATCAATTTGACCTTTATTACAAAGTTCAGGGAGTAAATTGATGAAAAAGATTAAAAAAGGACAATTTGAACTTTTTTAAAAAGTTTAAGTGCCAAATCAAATTTTATTCCTAAAATTAATGCTGGGGCCTGGAGCACCATTTAGCATCAAGTTTCAGTCCAAGTTAGTCAAGCAGACAACGTGCCAAGCCGTGTTCTCCATGTTTGAATTATGGTAGTGATGGCCTGATGGGTCCGCTAAGATATTTAAAATCAATACCACACCTTAATTTCATGTTTATTTTTATTTTTATTTTTAAAATGATCAAAATCAAGAATAGGGACCATTCAATTAATATTTTCTGTTAATAGGATCGAAGAAGTTCTATAATTTTTTTTTTTTCGTATTTCCTGTAATTATGTTATAATAATACTTAAATAAATTCAAGATATATAATTACAGGTTATGGATGAAAGCATTAAAAAAGAAAGCCCTATTCTTGCAAAAGTGATACAAGCCCAGCCATGTAGTAAGTGGCTTGATGTTGCTAGCCCAAGCCCACTTCTAGTGACTTAGAGAAGTGATGATGATTCGCTTTTATTTGTATCTTATCATGCATCACTATAATTCTGCTTAAATGCTAATTTGCTTTGGGGTGTATCTTTCCTATAAATGATTTCATAAAATTTAATTATAAAATTAAGTGAGTATTGAATTTAAATAAAAATTGTGTGAAATTCATTTTCTATTTTAATCTTTTCATTTTGTAAAATTACTTGTTATTAATTTCGTAAAATTACTTATTATTAAACTAAAGTTTAAAAGAATTATTAAGATTTTTCCAAATTAATTTATTTCATAAAATATTCATTTAAATCAAAATTCATTTCATTAATAAAAATTTCTTAACGGAATTGAACCAAATGGTATATATATCCAAAATCAAAATTTTGACCTAACCTATAAATAAATTGCTAGAATTTGTGTTGTGATTTTATGTTACAAGTTATAGAAAAAGTCTTAAGAAAGGCTTAGAGAGGAAGGAGTTGAAACTTCTGAAATTAAATGTTACAGTTAAGGAGAATTAAGTGCTGAAAAATAAAGAATACTTGGAGCTATTAAAGAAAGAAGGTACATGAAATTTTTAGAATTTTCTAATGAAGAGCTGAAAGCTTGACGAAAAAGTAGCAGCCTAGTTACATATTTTAATGCATCAATGGAAGACTAATTATTTGCAAAGCTTTTATTAAGACATTAATGCCCATTTGGTATAAAAGCACCAGAGCAGCACATAATCAGAGGACATCAACAACCTACAGCTAATCACCAATAACATATCAACAATCATCCATTCATAGTAATTTCAATATTCACAATTTTATTAGCCTTTTTGTTTACAACTTTCATATTCTGTTTAATCAAACTTTTAAACACTTTTCTATTACAAGAATTTCCTATTCTTTAATACAATCAAATTATTACAAAATCTTCTGTTCATATTATTTTGCCAAATTTACAAAAATCTACGTTGGAAACCAAACAAATTTTGGTAAATGCATTTGGAGATTCACAATCTTGTCTGATAGAAGTGAAAAATCTTATTGAGGAAAAAAATTCCTTCAGGATGCTTGCGTTCATTTAAACTTAGCTCGCCAAAAAATTAGAGCAATAATTTTTTTGCATGGTTAGTGGGACCTATTCCAATAAGATAAGTAGACTAAGGAGTGGAAAAGAAGTTTTTGAAGTTGGTGACTCCACCAATAATGCTTATGTAGAAACTACAAGTGATGATTCTGGAAAATAACATAAGGAAAATTTGGTGCCTTGTGATCAAACTTAGACTTTAACTAAGGCACCTCTTAGCCCTACTAACCAAAGTTTGGAGATCATTAATGCTACCACAACTGCTACCAGTAAGGGCACCAATACCCAAATTATTTTCTCAAAATGAACGAAGTAGGTCTGAGATTCCATACTGTAAATGAACAGTTCTTTTGAGACTTGTATACGGAACTCTATGCACTTTATGCAACAACAAATCAATAATACCATCAATTATAATTTGTAAACCATCGTGAATTCATTCGCTAGAATGAATGATGCGTACCTAAAGCAAGGAAGTCAGAATATTTCTTTAAAGGTGGTGGTTCAGTCTCAAGAGGAATTCAGACACCCATTTGCTGCTAAGCTCGATGATGGCATTTAAATTTTTAGTAATGATAGGTATATTCTACCACATCAGAGAGAGGAGCTTGAAAACATCAACTGAGGAGCAAATCATAATGGCCTCAATGACCGTAATGGTAATAGTTATAATAATAATAGATTTGTCTCTAACCAATAATTTTTTGGCAGCTTATATTCAAATTCCTAACATAAATTCATAACCATGAGGTTATTTAACAAGGAAGAGGATCGAGGGGCAATATTTCTCATAAGGAACAAGCAATTCCTCAAAGTCAAATAGTAATTCCCCAGGGCCAACTGCAAATTCTTTAAGGTTAAACACTAAATCCTCAGGGCTAAATATAATGCCTAGGAGACAACATTCCACCTGTAATTCCTCAGGGCCAAATGCCAATTCCCTAAAATTAAATGCCAATTCTCTAGGGCCATGTACATATTCCTCAAGAGCAGGTTCCAATTCCTCTGGACTGTTTGCCTTCTCTTCAACTTTTAAAGGTGAAAGTAGACTTTGATGCAGAAAAGAAGGGGGAATCATTATAGAGAAGGACCGAGTGGCATCAATCAATTTTATTAATGTGGATTCAAACACATTATCAAACTTGAAAGGAACAAACAGAAAGAAAAAGGATATGGTTCAACCTTTTAATAATAAACTAAATATACCCAAAATCCATTGGAGACCAGCCTCTCAAAAAAGATTTTCAGAACCATAAAGAAAACTTCTTACACCACAAAGGCCTAGGAAGGATGATAGGAGGTCACCATTAAGATTCAACAAAAAGTAACTAACATTTATGATGTCATCACCTGTTCTACTAAACAATCAGTGGCATAGGGTAAAGTACAAAAAGTTCCCTCAACCATTAACTGACACACAGAAGTGAAGACTCTAGAGATAAAAAGTATTTGAAAGGAGACAAAAGGAATAGAAGATCCAACCTGAGGTTAAATCTAAATTCAGGCCTAAAGTTATAGAGAATTCAATTTTAAATAAAGAGGAGTTCATTATACAGAAGGCTGAGGAAGATGTCATTGATATTTAAAACACTTGGGAAGCAATATCCTTGAGTGGCATGGGAGATCAATTTAATAGCATAATAATTTGAGTCACTAGTCTGGATCAACTTAAAAGAGTAGTTTTTAAGAAGCCATCTATGGAGATGACAAAACACATACAACCACTCTATATAAAAGCTCATCTTAGTGAAAAGCTAGCTTCAAGAGTGTTAGTTGAAATTGGGTCGGCAGTAAAAATAACGCTACTCAAAGTTGCTATATATTTTGAAAAAATATTTCACACTATATGGGAAATGAAAGAGAAACAAATGAATAAATTACTAGCCCCTGGCCAGGAATTGCCACTCAATAAATATTTTACTTTTTTAATTTTGCAACTAGGCATGATAGCCACTACCTTAAATGAATAAAGTTTAAATTTTATGAGTTTTGGTGTGTTAATGTTTATTTTTTATTTTCTTTAGTATGTGTTCTTTGACATGAATAAGTGTTGGGAACAGTGATGTGTTGATGAGATCTCAATAGTATAATGGCAGAAAATTAGACGTTTTATTTCATGAGTAATGTATAGTTGTGATGCACATATGGTGAGATTAGTGATGTAGAACTTGGTTATGATCCAGAAATTTCATTTGCCAAAGGTGTAGGCGGCGGAGTTCAGCGCGCGCCCAAGTATTCGGCGACCAAGGCACTGTGCGAGCTCAAAGCCCACTAGGAGTACAACTTGGGTCTTTTGATGGGCTTTGGTTGGAGAATGGAGTCACTACCCGGGTGAAATTCGGAACACTTTTACAGCAATTGGATTCCACGGAGGAAGCCCAGCAGCCGTCCTCAGAGATTAGGTTCAGAAATTGGGTATGGGCTTTTGAATGGTCCACCTGATCTTACGACCGACCTCCGTTTGTATTTTATATTTGTTATTTTTAATTATTTAATTATTCCTTTAATTACATGCAAATGGCTATTTAATCCAAAAAATTTCAAATTTTATAATTTAGTCCAAGTTTGTTTATTAAGTCCATTTTTATACAATTTGGTCCTTTGAATTATTACATTCATACAGTCACATACACATATATTCATGATAAAAATATAAATAATAAAACGACAATAATTAAAGGCACACACAAAGAAACGGGGGAGGAAAAATGAATTACAACTCTTTTACATGTAAATAAAATATATCGCAACTTAAATAAATAAAAATAGCCCGTGGGCTATCTAATATCCAGTTTTGCAATACCAATTACAAGTTAAATCTCCTACAAGATATTGGAAAGATTAGTGTAAAATAAAGATAAATAATTAAGTTCTAGCTGAATTAACTACATGAAAATTAAATCTAAATTAATTACAAATGTTTCACGATATCAAACAACCCAATTAAATTAGCAAATAGCTTTTTTAGTAAAATTTAAACCATGCATACTTAGTTAATGAAATTACCGAGGAAAACATACTAAAATATTACACAAACAATCATCCCAATAATTATCAAATAGAGAAACAAATAACAAATAAAAATAAAAATAAAAAGGGATATGTGCAGTCTGAGACGTGGGGGGCATGTGTCTCTGTTTCATGGAGGCATGCGCCTCCGTAGAGGGGAGGCAGCGCCTTCGCAGGGGAAGGTGCCGCCCTTTCTGTAACAATTAAAAATTTAAAATTCTGCCCAATTTTTTAAAGGCGGGTGTTTCTATTTCACGGAGGCGCATGTTTCTATTTCACGGAGGCGCAGGCGGCACCTCCAAAGGAGAGGCAGCGTCTCCGCATGAGAGGGCAGTGCCCTCCCCACACGCTGAGGTGCGCGCCCTCTGGTTCGTCCTGCAAAAGCTAATTTTTCACCTTTTTATGAATTTAAACAACCAAATTTCTTAACTAATGTAGCATAGAATAATAATACACAACTCTAATCACTAAATAGATCAAATTACGTGCCATAATGACAGAAATGAAGAATAAAATAATAAAAACAAAATTAAACTCAAAACTTGAGGAAATAAAGAATTTTTACTGTGAAGCTTGATTTTAGCCCTTAGATTGATTCAGGAATGCTCCTCTTACTGACAGAATCCCGAATTCAGGCCCTTTCATCTTTGATTTTTGGTTTCTATTTTGGTTTTTCTTCTTTTTTTTCTATTTTTTCTTTTTTTTCTATTTTTTCTTTCTCTACTTTTTTCTTTTTTTCCCAACCGAGATCCCCTCTTTCCAGCAGAAGACTACCTCTTTTTTATCTCTCCATTTCCTCTCCAATTTTCTCCTCCTTTCCCCAATTCACTCACCTGCCTATTAACCCTCCACAACAAGGATTTCCCTCCTTTTAAAAAGGTGTCAGGCGGTGGGTGATTTTGTCAGACAATGGTTGAAAACAGGCATGCATTTATCTTCTATAGAGGCGCACGCCTCCATGAAGGGGAGGCGTCCGCCACACCATAGGGGTGGCACCTCCAAGCCTTCGGGCCCTCTGGGCTAGTTTGTTGGGCTTGGTTCGTTGGGCTTGTTTGGGTTTGGTTTGGTGGATTTGGGTTATAATTTTGGGTTCCTCACAAATGAGCCTGAATCAGATTTCTTGGCAATTTGGACTTATCTGTCATTTTTTATTATTGGGTTTTTCTTGATGGGCCAGTTAAACTATGTCTCTACAGTTTACCCCCTTAATTTTTGGAAAACTATTTAAACACAATTTTAAATTCAGTTTTTCAAAAATCAATATGCATGTAACATAAGCCAAAAAAAAATATTCTTCGATCCTGCTACTCAATTTTTATACCGTCAGCCTTGATGTCCTGAATCAAGAGGTTTTAATTCTCGTACCGTCAACCTCGGAGTGTAACCCGAGAGGTTCTATTGTTCGTTGCCATCCGCTTTGACGTTCTGAATTAAGAGGCTATAGTCCTTATACCATCGTCCTCAAGAGGTTTAACTTTGTCGCCATCATCCTTGATGTTCAAAATCAAGAGGCTTTAATTTTTCTTGTGTCGTCGTCCTCGAGGTATAACCAAAGAGGTTCCATTTTCAATGCTTCGTGTCCTGGCTTAATGCAATCTAAAAATTCAAAATTCAATTCCAACATGTTAGTCGACATTTGAAACTTTAGGTACCATTATGGAGTTTTCCTTCCAAGGGTCATTTTAGTACTTTTTCAAATATATATATATATATTTTTAATTTGAAATCATTTCTTCATTTCCTTCTTCTTTCTTTCGCACCTCTTTTCCTTTCTCCTTTGTTTCACTATGGATTGAGTAAATAATCGCACACCTCCTCTTCTTACCTGGCCTGCAGTCGCTCTAGAGGTTTGGGCACTCCATTCTTTAGGATTGGAGCACGACAGAGACGTGCCGTTGATGCATTCCCTATCCCTTTACATCTGTTCTCAAGCTACAGGTGAGGTTAGTCATTTTTCTTCCACTTTTTATTAAAAATAGGATTAGGTTAATTAACATTAGGTGTATACATATTTAATTTACTAAAAAGAATGCTAGAAAACTAGGTAAAATTAAATTTTTTTTATCAAATCTGTTATGTTCCCCTCGCCGCAGAGGCAGCGCCTCCGCGTCGCGAAAGCGATGCCTATGCAGTGTGAAGGTGCATGCCTCTGCTCTGGTAGCCTTGTGCCTCTGCCTTATGGAGGCACACACCCTCGCTTTATAGAGGCAGTGCCTCTGTGCAGGGGCATGCACCTATACAAGGCGGAGACCGCGATTTGGTTCATTTTTTATTTTCATCAACTTTATCAATTAAAATTAATCTAATACCCCCTGCAGTTTGACCAGCACGAGCTGAAAGGTACTGGTAATACTACCGGTGCCTGAGAGTAGTACGGTAAGTTGACGGGCATGATTCAGGACAGGATCCGTGAGACAGGCTTTGAGCCTTTCATTCTGGCACTCCCCACCATTGTAGGTCGCCACGACCTCAATGGTCTTTACGTGTTGATGGAGTGGTGGATGGATACCACCCATACCTTTCATATGCCTATAGGGGAGCTTACATTGGACCTGGTTACCTTTGCTGCCATCACAGGTATGGCATGCACCTGGGATCCAGTGCCATTTGACCGATGCTTAAAGCCGATGACCCCTACACACGTCAACTATATTGAGCATTTGCTCGATATATTCTCACCATGAAAGGAACCCATACAGTGAAGCTTGGCTCGATCTATCCTATTACTCTGATATAGTAGCAGCGGACATCATCACCCCACGATAGATTGACCAGGTAGTCCGGGCTTTTATTTTCTATTTGCTGGGGACTACCCTTTTCTGTGATGCCTCCAGCTCGGCAGACCTTGTGTTCCTGATGGCCCTCAGAGATGTGGATCTCATCCACACCTTTGATTGGGGTTCTGTTGCCCTTACTTATTTGTATTGGGGCATAGCTGAGTTTGTTCGAGGAGCTCACTGATTCTGTGGCTTCTAGCATGCCACACATGTATATTTCCTTCTATCATTCTCTTTTCTTTCATATGTTCTTTTGTATATTCTTTATCATGACCCCTTTGCTTATTTTGACTCATACAAGTCTGGGGCTTGGAGATGAGACTCATTCGAGGGGTGATGTCCACAACCCAGGTCTTTCCTACCTTGAGCCGGTGGGGCACTAGCCGGACTGGGCAGCAGGAGATGTCCCAGGTTCATCTTCACCGGACCTTTCTCAGTAGTCTTCTTTAGGGTGAGGTAAATCTGCAAGAAGAAATAAAGCAGGTTAGTATTTCATTAACACATAGAGGGTTTCAACTGACCTTGTGCATCTTTGCCTTTAGTCAAATCACGAGGATGCCATGGGGGGACGAGGAGGGCTGGTCTAATGCCATGGTTCGCTCTAGTCCACTGGCCGATAGGAGGGTCCTTCTTGTAGGGCCTTTTCAGAGGGTGTACTTCTTGGGGGAGCGCATCCTGGAGTGGACCTTCGGTCCCGGTCAGAGACATATGCCTATGGCCCCTTCTGCCATATTCTGGGTGTACTTGCTGGTGGGTGACGTCCTGACATGACTTTTGAGAGGGACTCCCACTATACGTTGAGTTACCGCATGACAGCCCCATGTTTATAGAGCTTTCGTTCGAGAGCAATTGCTACCTGCGCTTCCCATATCTGGTCTCGTCACTCAGGTATGACTTACATATTTTTTCAATCATGTGATTTGGCCACAGCCTCATGACTTTTTTTACAGCTTTGTCCTAGGGGCACTGGCTCTCAGATCAGATCCCTGCCTCTTGACGAGCGTCCTACTCAGCGGGCTCGAGTCCATTCTCTAGTTATTGATGCTAGGCCTATTTCTTTCCATCCTCTACCTCGAAGGACCTCAGATGCCGGTCCTAGCACTTCATGGGCTCCTCCACAAAGGACTCATGATGCTAGCTCTTCATGTACACCTGACACCTTCCTATATCTCCCGAATCCTGTTATTTAATATTGGGGCACTTTTGGTAAGATATCTCAGGTTTCATTGACTCAGGACTCTAGTGCCCTCCCCTCACATATGCCACCTGCTACTACCCACATGAGTATCATTCATGCCTTTAGCCTCTAATTTTCTAGCTGTAAAAAAGTGTTAGTGCTTGCATGACTTATTTATTTATACCTGCAAATTTTTTGAGAGCAGAGTGAGCGCATATTTAGTTTATTCGAGGCTCAGCGAGACCTCATGTTCCAGATTTCAGATGATTGAGGGCATGTCGTTATTCTTATTCTATATATATACATGTTAATATAATCTTACTTACATGTTTCCCCTTTTGCTTGAACAGGTATATTGTGCAGGTATAGAGGCCCAGCGTGCGGGACTGGAGGCCCAGAACAGGTCGCTTCAATAGCAGCTTACCGATCTTTTGGTGGTGAGTGGAGATGAGGACGATTCTAGTTCTGTCCATGCAGATGATGGAGTTCCCCCTATTGCAGATATCCTTGAGGATAAGGCAGATGATGGGGTTCACGACGATGCTGATGATGATGAGGGCGATGAGGTGGCCAGCGAAGAGGGCCGGGATTATGAGGAGACTGAGTCTGAGCAGGATTAGGTCGCAGGCCTGGGATTAGTTAGGGCATAGACAAGCTATGTAGTTAACATTTTAGGACACAGACTTTGTATATAAACTATTTGGATTATATATTAGTGCATTTTATCTCAGTGGTTATGTTTCTTTTCATTATTCTGCTTTACAAATGATTACACGACCACTGTTGTCCACTCCCAAAGTCAATTTCCTTAAATCACCGTTCATACCTTTTTTAGGAGAGAAGGTGCCACCCGCCAGTGTAGGGGCACTGCCTTTGGGCTCGGGAGCTCCGCCTTTGAGTGAGGGGGCGCCATCCTTGAAGCATGGCAGCATGCGCCTCTACATGCTGTGGCGATGCCTGTTCGGTGAGGCGGTGCCTCAGCTGCTCTGAGATAGTGTTATTTCAATTTTTCCCCTTTTTAAAAGTCTAAAAATACATCCTATATCCATCTAACCTCATAATAGTCGCCCTTCTTCTCTAAAAACTCCAAAAAACCTCCCAAATTATGATAAAACACCATCTAAAGTTGATCCGACCCATTTTGCAGCGTTTGGGTGGAGAAGATTGACAAAAACTAGATCTTTTCCATCTCTTTGTCTTCAGATCTCTTCATCTCTGCAAAATTAATTACCTATTCTTATACATTATTGCCCAATTTTGGGATCCACAAACCCATGTCTTTAGGTTCAATAGCTTCGAGATCTGCCTCCTGCCTGAAGAGTTCAGAGCAATTCTAGGTTACCCAGATGATTCCTCTTGACAAATTATAGTTCCAACGGTTGACAAATCAGATGACAGAGCTACCCAGCAGCAGATGGCCCACCTATTCAACATTGCTCCTTCATCCTCCCTTGCCTATGTCTCTAGAAATGGGGTCATCTTCGATTCTTTCCTGAAGGTTGTTGTGGCTGTTGATAGCAAAGAAGTGTATTAGCCTTGGATGCTTGCTTTCTGTCTGCATGCTCAGTTCTTGCTGGTTTCCCCTTCGGGCGACTGTGATCTCAAGGTCATGCAGATCCTCGATCAAGTTGAGTCCAGACTCAACCCCATGCCAGTTATTCTTGCTGAGACACTGATTGGCTTGGATAACCTGTCTGTGACTCATCGCTTTGCTGGGAGCCCTATGTTATTGGAGGTAATTAATTAATTTTTATTATATTTTTTATTATATATATATGTATATATATGTATATATATATATATATATATATATATATATATATATATATATATATATCCTCCTCTTTTTTTAGATCTGGCTCCAACAGAAATTGAAGCTGTTGGCACCCCCGCAAAACATCAAAAAGTACAAACTAAAGCAAGTGCAGGCTCATCCACTGCAACAACTTCTGTCTGATATGAAAGAATGGTCGGCCAATTTCTCAGATGTCGGGGTTCAATGGATGTGTCCATGGTGGAACATCAAACATGTGACTATGAGGACATACACTCATTATGTTCCTCTCGCCGGACAGAACTTCTACTCATTCTACTACTTGATCCATCTTTGCTGCCAGTATGGAGAGAAGCAGTTGATTGTGGAGCCGTCCCACGGGTTCTAACCTGGCCCCCCTGACCTAGAACTTTGTAGAGAATATATCGGTGACTTGGCCACGTCGTACCATTAGGTGAGGCATTTCGCTGGATAGCGACATTACCGTTGATGATCGCTACAAGGCTTGGATTCAATTACAGCTGACAGAACAAGATGAGTTCATCAATAGTTAGAAGACAAGGGATCTACATAGGATTAGCATGCAAGAAATGAGGAAAAATAAAAAGCAAAGAACTTAGATTTATTTTCCTCTTTAGTTTCAGCAACTTAATTAGACTCAGCTTGCCTTATGTGATTCCTTTCCTTTTTATTTAAATTTATTATAGTAAGTATTTAATGCAACATCTAATAGAAATAAAGGCAATCCTTTTCATTTAAATTAAGCACCATTGTCCATACAAATTACTTTTGATATTTCTCCTATCGTTGGGCGGCTTGCCCTTATAAGTTTTCTGGCCAACTATTTTATTCTCTCCCTCTCCTTTTATTGATCCTTAACTTTTACCTAGGTTGCCCCTTTTGTGGAGTTTTTGACCTAGCAGGATTTTTATAAAAAATATTTTTTGAGCTTATCTAGATTGATGGGACTCCTAAACTCATTTCCTTCCAAATCAGATAAAATGGCTGCACCCTTTGAGAATATTTTCTTCATAAGGTAAGTTCCCTCCCAGTTTGGCTTGAAATTTCCTCTTGGATTGGTAAAAAGCGGTTTCGTGTGTTTTAACACTAAATCACCCTCCTTTATTTTTTCTGGCTTGATTTTCTTATTGTAAGCTCCGACGATTCTCTTCTGATATAGCTGCATGTGATACATTACTTTTAATCTCTTTTCATCCATCAATGTCAACTGTGCTAGCCTGCTTTCCACCCATTAGCACTCTGGAATCTTTATTTTTAGTTGAATCTCCACTTTCACTGGCAGTACCGCCTCATATTTATATACTAGTGAATAAACCTCAGTAGATGTTCTTGCGGTTGTCTAATACCCCCCATAATGCAAACTATAAATACTCAGACCAGTCCTTGTAACCTTCTATCATCTTAGCCAGAATCCTCTTAATGTTCTTATTTGCAGCCTCAACTGCTCCATTAGCTTGAGGACGATTGGGAGATGACCGGTGATGCTCTATCTTATAATACTGGAGCAATACAGAGGTCTCTGATTGGAACTGAACCCTGTTATCAGTTACAACATGGTGTGGAAATCCATACCTGTAGATTATATTCCTTTCTATAAACCTCGCCATCTGTTTTGATCTGACTGAAGTGTACGACTCAGCTTCAACCCATTTGGAGAAGTAATCCACTGCCACCACAATGTACCGATGTTTGTTTGTTACTGTCGGTCTTTTTTTGCTATTATGTCAATCCCCCAAGCTGCAAAAGGCTACGGAGATGTTAACCCCTGAAGTTCAATCGAGGGCAGATGATTGACATCCCCATGAGCTTGACAATCATGGCACTTCTTTACGAACTTGACACAATCTGGCTCTATGGTCAACCAAAAGTACCCTTGTCGAGTTATCTTCTTAGCCAAAACTGTTCCATTCATATAGGGCCCACAAACACATGCATGCACAATTTCTATAATTCTCTGAGCTTCTTCCTTATCCACACATCGCAAGTGCACCCCAATTGGCATTCTCTTATACAGCATACTATTGTGACAGATAAATTATCTAAATAATGTCTTCAAGGATACCTTCTCCCTCTTATTTGTATTCTCGGGAAACTGGCCCGTCTCGAGATATCTCTACAAGTCGTAAAACCACGGCTTCTCTTGTAGGCCTATTGGCATTATTTTCACCTCCTCATAGCACAGAGTCTTAGACTTTGCTAAAATCAAGGGTTTAACTGGGGTCCGTGCACCACTTTCCCACATCGAGGCTAGTGTAACCAGAGCATCTACAACTTGATTTTCATCTTAAGGCAAATGTACAAATCTACATCAGCTAAATGAAAGAGTAATAGTGGCCAAATAATCCATATAAAGTCTTAGTTTATCTTCTTTGACTTTCCATTCCTTGAAGGTCTGTTTCACTACTAACATTGAGTCCCCGTAAACTGTTATCTCTTCTTCCCCCACGCTTTGTAAGGCTTCCAACCCAAATATACATGCCTCATATTATGTTTGATTATTGGTCACTTCGAACTCCAGCCTTTTTGTCATGGAAATTATTTCACCTTTGGGAGTGATCATAATTACCCCTACACCTACCCCTTTTATTATTAACTGCTCCGTCAAAGTATATATGCCATCCTTGAACTTCAATGGCTCCCAGATGCTCATCAGGAAATTTTAGTTCCTATTCCCGATTATCCTCCACATGATTCTGTGCCAAAAAGTCAGTAACTGCCATTCTCTTAATTATTTTCCTAGATAGATACTCAATATCAAACTCCATAAGCAACACCAACCATTAGGGCTAACTTCCCTGTGAGGGAAGGGGTTTGTTGGAGATATTTTAGAGGATCATATTTTGATACCGCTTGAATTCCATAGGATTGAAAGTAGTGTCGAAGCTTCTTAGTTGCCTATACAACTGACAGACATGTCTTTTCTACCAAATTGTAATTGATTTCGTAAGATAAAAGCTTCTTACTTAAATAGTACACAACATGTTCCACCCTATTTTCACCCTTCTGTGCCAGCATTACTCCTACGGCTTACTTTTCGATGGCCATATACAATATCAGCGGCTTCTCTAGCCTTGGTGGTTGCAACACAGGTGGCTTCATTAAATACCTCTTAATAGTCTCGAAGGCTTGTTAGCATTTATCATCACAACCACTGGTTGATTCTTTTGGAGCAGCTTGAATATCAAATCACATATGGTTGTCAACCTAGCTATGAACTGACTGATATACTGTAGATGCCCTATAAATCCTCTCACATCCTTCTCCATTCTTGGAGTTGGCATCTCATTGATGGATCTTATTTTACTTAGATCGACTTTTATTCCCCTTCTACTGACTATATGACCCAATGGCTTCCCTGAAGTAACCCTAAACACACACTTCTTTATATTTAGTCTTAAATTGTACCTTTCGGCCTTGCTCATGAACTTGTCTAGAGCTTCAAAATTCCCTTATCTAGTTAAAGACTTAACCATCATATCATCCATATATACTTTAAAATCCTTATGGATCATATCATGCAGCAGTGTCGTGGCCATCCGTTGGTATGTCACCCCAGCATTTTTTAGCCCAAAATGCATCACAAGGTAGCAATAAATCCCCCATTATGTGATGAACGAGGTTTTCAATTTGTCTGCCTCGGCCATTTTGATCTAATTGTATCCGAAGAATCCATCCATGAAGGAATACATTGCACTCAAAGCTGCACTATCTATCAGTGTGTCAATGTGAGGAAAGGGAAAGTCATCTTTCGGACATGCCTTATTCAAGTCTTGGTAATTAACACGCATTCTCACTTTTTCATCTTTCTTCGGTACCGGTACAATATTAGCAAGCCATTTTGTGTCGTTAACCACTTCAGAGAGTCCTACCTTCCATTGCTTTTCAACTTCTTCCTTAATCGGGAGTGCCCATTCTGGTCTCGATCTTCTTCTTTTCTGTTTGACTGGTGTGACATGAGGGTATATAGGGATCTCATATTCTACAATTTCACAATCTATCCCTGTCGTATCCTTATAGCCCTAAGCGAATACTTTCTGTCTTTTTATTAAAATTTCTTTCATTTTTCACTCTCATCAGGAGTAATATTAGAAGCAATTAATATGTTTTTAGGATTTTCAATTGTGCCTAAATAAATGATTCAATTTGTACAGAATTAATGTCAAATATATACATGGAATGATCATCATAATAAGAATAACCATTAGGTAAGACATCGCACAAGTAAGCAAAGTCAGATTTCATTGCATTAACCTTAGAAAAGAACAAATCATCAGTTTCAAAAAGTTCAGCAAGGGAAACATCAAAATTATCATAAAATAGTTCTAGACAAAGGTCTCCAAGTCCGTAGTGGCATCCTTGCTCTGACCAGGATCCCCTGCAGTAGCCTCTACACCCTCTATAGCAATCCCCTTTCCTTTAGAGTTCTTTTCACCAATAGCATCCCTCTTACCCCCTGTGAGTTTCGTGACAGTAGTAGCAGCTTCTTCATCCACTATTAGTTCTTCTAGTGTTGGTTTATTCATATTCTTTTCACTCAGATAGTCCATAAAAATCTCAAACCCAGGGACCTTTTTCCCATCAAGAAGCAGAGGTTCAGGCTTACCCTCGTAGGGATCATAATTCCCTTCATGCATGAATCTCTCCTAGAGCGCCCATTTCCCTTCACTGTCAGGCCCATCTTCCTCTCTGTGATAGCCGAGTTCATGCCTCAGGATCTGTAACTTAGCTTCCATAAATTTCGGTGGTCCAGTCTGATTTATTCCCAACCTAGGCAGGAAGTTCATCCTTTTTATCATGTTTAGCACCTTCTCCTCCATGGAATTTTTATAAATCATGCAAACTTCAAAGCCCGGATTCAAAGGGATTTCCTTAGGGGCCAATTTCAGAGCTGCGATAGTGACCACCTTCCTCTACTTGATCTTCTGATGAAGAGTAGAAGGTACTCCCCCTAAGGGATAAAACCAAGGTCTCCCCAATAGTACGATAAAAGTGACTGGGATATTAATCACATGGAGAATGACCCAAGCTTCAATAAGCCCAATCTTGACTAGGGCTCTGAATGTACCTTCTACTGATCTTTTAGTATCATCATAAGCCTTGATTATTACGTCAATAGACTGTAGATCATCAGTAGTCAAACCAAGCTTTGGAAGTATTTTCAAAAGACATACATTTATAGCTGACCCATTATCAACCATCACACAACAGGTTATCATCCCTTTTATCTCAGCCTTGATGAATAGTGCCCGGTAATGATCTCTCCCCTCTAATGGTAGATCCTCATCAGTGAAAGTGATTACTCCTTCGGGTTTTTGCATTAAAGAACTCACCAATTATTCTGGGGTCGTGCCCGTGGGAACCTTTTTCTCGTGCAGAACTTGGACCATGGCATCCCGATGAATTTTAGATTGCATTAGAAGCTCCTAGATACTGAACACTATTTTCTCAGGTAGTTCTTTCTTTGGTTCTTCCTTTTTCTCAATTTCAGGCTCGGCCTTGGCCTCATTTTTCTCTACTAGTTCTTCCTTTTTCTTCTCCTTCTTTTACTTGGTTGACGCTGTATGTTCAACCTCCCACTGTCTTTCACCTTCCTATATATCAATCCCTTCTTTAGCTTCATCATCATCAAAGGACCAGATATCCATCATGTTTACAGACAGACCCCTCTTATGGGTGGTTTCAAGTTGGGTGAGTTGGGTAGGTTTAAAGTCGATGAAGGAGTTTAGCACTTGTTCTTCAGTCAAACCAGTGTCGATCATCAGAACTCATTAATTCGGAGGTGGGGTGTTTCGGTAATTTGGCAGAGGGTTTTTTTGGGTGTTTGGCTTTTTAGTTTCTGGGTTGACTAGCTTTTCGGAGTCAATGAGGTCTTGGATTTTGTGTTTAAGGCAGGTGCATTGATTAGTGTCATGATCGATGACTTGGTGGTACTTGCAGTAGAGCTTTGGGTTGGCATTGGGAAGTGAGGTCTTTTGTGGTAAAAGTTGAAGGAGTCTATTCTCGATGAGCTTCTAAAGAACTTTTGAGAGAGGTCTTGTAAGGTTAAAAAACCTCCAGGGTTGCCCAATAGCATTAATTTGGACGTTACTGCTCGGTCCCTCTTTGCCCTTAGTTTTTCCTTCGAAAAACTTCTTCTCTTGGGCTACATCTACTTCTTTCTGAACCCCGAACCTGTAGAGTTTTTTGAAATTCCTAATCCTCAGATCTTTTAACTTTCTGGCTAGTGGTGGAGCATATCCCTCAATAGAAATCATCAATTGGTCCGCTTCGGCTGGTCGATGTCTCATCTATACCAACTTACCCCTCCATCTGGTCAGATAATCAGAAAAAGATTCATTGAATTTTTGCTTAGTGTTTTGCAGATCCCTCAATGATACTTCCATCTGAGAGTTTAAACCGTACTGTTTCGCGAATGCGGCACATAGTTCTTTCCAGTCTTCTTGCATATGTGGATCCAATGAGTAGTACCAGTGGATCGATGCTCCCTCAAGAGACATCGAGAACTGCTTGACAATCTGGGGGGTGGTTAGTCCAGTTGTTCTCATATAAGTGATGTATTGTCTCAGATGCAAATGGGGATCCTCGGTACCCGAGTACTTTATCATATCAAGGAACTTGAACTTCTTTGGTAAATGATCTTCATTATTGAAATCCATGTCACTATAGTCCCTTGAGGCATCTAACCCTTTTTCTTTGATCAGGAGCTACATTTGGGACTTCATCTTTGCCACCTCCTTAGCCCATTCAGGCTTTTCAGAACCCTTTCTTAGGAGGCTCAAGAAGTGCATCTTATAACTCATCATCCCTATCCCTGAGTCTTCCATTTGTAGTCTCAGCCTCGTCTAAGTCAATCGGCTGTTTGCCTTTAGTTGTCTGAAGCATTTCTCCCATTGTTTCCTGGATAATGTTTCTGACGTCAGTAGTGATCTCCTCTTTCAACTGTTTCTTCCACTCTTCCAATTCAAGGTTATCAGCCATTGGTGCAGTCCTGGTCTGTGAAGTAACTCTAACTAGTGTAGCTTTGATCAGTCGACCTTCTCAAGTGCGTGTCCAAACTGAGAGTAGAGGATCTATTTCTGCAAAATAAAGGATTAGAAATATGCATGGCATGTATGCATGATATGCAGAGATTTAACAAAACTAATAATTAAATATATAAACAATCACATGTAAGGTCTCAAATAAACAACCTTCTAACCTTATTCCTCCCACACACGTATTCGAGGCGAGTCACTTGTCCTAGAATTTTTGGTCTAAGTTTTCATTATCAACAGGGGATAATAAAACCGACGCACATGTATAAGCTCTTGAGATGGAACAAATAAGTAGCATATTTCTTCCATAAAATCAAAATTCAACATAACGGACGATGGTAGAAGGACAAAAGTCCAATCTAAACCATGGTAGAAGGATAATAGCCCAATCTAAGCAATGGTAGAAGGACAGAAGTCCAATCCAAAATAGTTCATTATTGTCGGGCTTGAGTTTTATGAATAAGATTACTATATGGCAACAGAACATATGTATCAGAGGGAAAGCCTAAGGATAGTTACTAAGACATTACATGGGCTGAATCTTGGGTAAAGTCGAAAGCTTCCACAGTCTATTATATGCTTTTTTCATCTCCTCACCCAAGGGTCCAAACGACGTACTCAATTATACTGCACTGTGAGTGACAATAGTTATATACTCCACCATTAGGTTTGAGTAAAACACGGGCAGTATAGTAACAATTATTGTCGGGTTATTCGGGACTGTGTGCACAGTATATAAAAATGGTATAGCAAATGCAAATGCAGAAGGAATAATTAAATAATTAAAAATAATAAAACATAAAATACTGAAATTAGTTTCTCTATCCCCAGTGGAGTTGCCACTGTAGGCGGTGGGGTTCAGCGCGCATTGAAGTGTTCAGCGACCACGGTATTGTGTGGGCTCAAAGTCCACTAGGAGTACAACTTGAACCTTTTGACGGGCTTTGGTTGGAGAATGGAGTTGCCACCCAGGTGAAATCCTGGACACTTTTACAACAACTGAATTCCACGGAGGAAGCTCAGCAGCCGTCCTCAGAGATTGGGTTCGAAAACTAGGTATGGACTTTTGAATGGCCCACCCGATCTTGCGACCGGCCTCCTTTTGTGTTTTATATTTTATTATTTTTAATTATTTAATTATTCTTTTAATTACATGCAAATGTCTGTTTAATCCAAATAATTCTAAATTTTACAATTTAGTCCGAGTTTGTTTATTAAGTCCATTTTCATGCAATTTGGTCCTTTGAATTATTACATCCATACATTCACATACACATATATTCACAATAAAATTACAAATAATAAAATGACAATAATTAAAGGCGCATACAAAGAAATGGGGGGAGGAAAAATGAATTACAACCCTTTTACATGCAAATAAAATATATCGCAACTTAAATAAATAAAAATAGCCCGTGGGCTATCTAATATCTAGTCCTGCAATACCAATTACGAGTTAAATCTCCTACAAGAAATTGGAAAGGTTAGTGCAAAATAAAGATAAATAATTAATTTCTAGCTGAATTAACTACATGAAAATTAAATCTAAATTAATTACAAATGTTTCATAATATCAAACAACCCAATTAAATTAGCAAATAGCTTTTTTAGTAAAATTTAAACCATGCATACTTAGTTTATGAAATTATCGAGGAAAACATAATAAAATATTACACAAACAATCATCCCAATAATTATCAAATAGAGAAACAGATAACAAATAAAAATAAAAAAATGGTATGTGCAGTCTGAGACGCAGGGGGGCATGTGTCTCTGTTTCACAGAGGCACGAGCATTCATGGAGGGGAGGCGACGCCTCCGCGGGGGGAGGCGGCGCCACCCTCCCTGTAACAGTCAAAAATTCAAAATTTTGCCCAATTTTTCAAAGGTGGGTGTTTCTGTTTCACGGAGGCACACGTCTCCGTGGGAGGAGGCGGCGTCTTCGCATGGAAGGGCGGTGCCCTCCCCACACGCGAGGCGTGCACCCTCTGGTTCATCCTGCAAAAGCTGATTTTTCATCTTTTAATGAATTTAAACAACCAAATTTCTTAACTAATGCCGTAGAAAATAATAATACACAACCCTAATCACTAAATAGATCAAATTATGTGCCACAACGATAGAAATGAAGAATAAAACAATAAAAATAAAATCAAACTCAAAACTTGAGGAAATAAAGAATTTTTAATGTGAAGCTTGATTGAAAAATGTTTTGGCCCTCAAATTGATTCAGGAATGTTCCTCTTGCCGACAGATTCCCGAATTCAGGTACTTTCCTCTTTGATTTTTGGTTTCTGTTTTGGTTTTTCTTTTTTTTTTCTTTCTCTGTTACTTTCTTTTTTTTCCCAACCGAGGTCCCCTCTTTCCAGCAGAAGACTCCCTCCTTTTTATCTCTCCCTTTCCTCTCCAATTTTCTCCTCCTTTCCCCAAATCACTCACTTGCCTATTAACCCTCCAAAGAAAAAATTTCCCTCCTTTTCAAAAGGTGTCAGGCGGTGGGTGATTTTGCCAGACGAAGGTTAAAGACAAGCATGCATCTGTATTCTATAGTAGGGGCGGCGTCCCCGCATGGGGAGGCAGCGCCTCTAAGCCTTCGGGCCATCTGGGCCGATTTGTTGGGCTTGGTTCGGGTCTAGTTTGGTGGATTTGAGTTATGATTTTGAATTCCTCACAAACGGCCCTGAATCGGGTTCCTTGGCAATTTGGGCTTATCTGTCATTTTTTATCATGGGGCTTTTATTGACGAGCCAGCTAAACTATATGTCCACAAAAGGATTTGATATTCTTGCTGAGGAAATTTGAATAAATTGATTGATGAAAGAATATCAAGTAATATAAGGCAAATCCTCAAGAAAAAGCTAAGAAAATTCATTTTAAATAGCGAATATAAAAAAAATGGCTTGAGGATTTAATACTTTTTTATGCATTTTCTAAGTCCATTTATTATTTTAAGCATCAACAAGCTTAAAAATGCTAAAATGAATTTTATGAAGTTTTGAAGATGTAATTACGCAATTTTCTTTTAAAATAGCCTTGGTGAACTAAGGTTTAATTAGGCCAAAATGAGGTTGTGTTTGGCCTAGAACCTTAGGAAAATCAAAGAAAGAATACATGAGAGAGTATAAAATAGCATTACCCCCAAAGAGGCATCAAGAGATTCCTAAAGAAAAATATGTCATCAATTAGTTTGGAAATAATAATACAAAAATGAAAAATTGCCAAAATTTGCTTGGGAAAACAAAGAGGTAACAAGCAAGAAAGGCATAATAAAGAAATTAATGTAATAACATGTTGATTACCTCAAGGATTTTGCAAAGCTACTGTACAAAATAAGTAACTAAACTTGGCATTTATGCCAAATAATTGATAAATATGAAATTTTTCCTTGAAACCTTGCAAAAATTAGTTATCATTAATATTTACAATGATATGAAGGCAAATTCATTGAAATCCCTAAGGAAATTTTTGAGAAATAATGCTAAAGTCCAAACTTTAAGGTATGCTAAAATATCAAAATTTTGTTTGTAGATTTACATTTTAAAGCATCGGTCGGTTCAAAGTTTTCATGAAAATGGTTTTAAAAGCTTAAAATAATTGGCTATAAATATTATCTAAGACATTTGCATTAAATTTTGGTTAAATAAGAAAATGTTATCAAGTGAAAAAACTAAAATTTAACATTATTTTGGCTTAAAAGCCAAAATTCTTTAATCTGCAAAACAATTTTTGGCAAATTAAATGAAACAAAGGCATTTTTATGCAAATAATATAACAAGTTATTTTAACACTTCATTACTAAAATAAATATCAAGTTTACATTTTGCTTGGGGATTTTTAATTTGCAAAGTATAAATAGAGCCTTTAAAGCATTAATCAGTAGTTTTTGCCAAACTAAGTGGAAATTAAGGCTTAATTTCTTGAAGCATAATTCAAATAAAATAATTTTTCTAGAGGAATAAACATAATTTAACCAAATTTCATTAAATCATCATGAAAAAGTTTGTCAAATTCAGTTAAACTGTAAATTATCAAATGATTTCAACAAAATCTAAAATGCCTCGAGTATAATTGCACCAATTTCACGTTTCATCAAGCAATTTAGCATTAGTGTTAAAATTCCCCAAGAACAGCAAATGGCAACAACAGATTGCCATTTCACAAGTACATTATCACCAATAGTACCAAATTTTATTCACAAATAAGAATCTATGCTTATTTTAAGCATCAAAGTAACAAAACCAACAGAAAAGCTAATTCTGCAGGGCAACAATCATCACCAACATCACAAGGTGTCTAAAACATTAACAGAGTATCAAAACAACAAGTTATAATATGATCACTTGTTATCACCTATATAACACATCAATTGGTACTTCAAGTTCATCAATTGATAGAAAGCAGCAATACTTCCAATTATAAAAGAGTAATCAATTGATGCCTAAAGTCTCAATACAAATTCATCAATGTCATTTTTCATCAATTTCCCAAGTCAATTCAAGTAATTTAAATAAAAATTACCTTGGTGATATTGTCTTCGGAAATATATTTTAAATGAATTGGCTTAAGGAGTTAAAAACTTCTAATTTGTTGATGTGATAAAGCCAAAACTTAGAGTTGGAGATACAACTAAGGTGGGTTTTTTATGCAGCTTTGTGAAGGAAACTTTTATGATGAAGCGATGGGAACAACAACTAAAAGAATGTAATCCTTGGCTTCGATAGGAATTAGTGCAACATCCAGTGCAAATGGAGGAGGCTCAGCTTTGCTTAGGGCAGCAATAATGCCTTTGGCATTGCTCTAATCAACAACAGCATGTGCTTTAAATCCAACAACAGTGAACCGTGGGGTGAGGACTTTGACCTGATGTGAAACAATGATAATGGCATGAAAGGTGGGTTTAGCTTCACCTGAGGTAGTGGTGGCTGTAGCTTTGGTAGTATGAGGCGAGGAGAGGGAGGCTGTCAGAGCTAGGCCACGGTCCCTAGCGATGTCAGGTTGTGGTCTGGCGAAGAAAGAATGAACGGCAGTAGCAAACAAATAATGTTTGATTGATGACTTTAACGCTATGTTTGGGAGAGGGTTACCGAAGGGGAAGCTTGGGGAAGGAGGGGGAGGGTAGGCATTTATCCTTGTTTGGGAAGAAGAGTGTAAACGAAGGGGACGGGGAACGGAGGGTAAGAGAGAACCGTCCGTACTGATTTTTTTCCAAATTTTGCTCACCCCGATTTGGGGTGTAAGGAGGGGTAAGTGAGGGTTTAATTTTTTTTTTCTTCCAATATTGTCCTTATTATTAAGCTAAAATTCCCAAATTGTCCTAACATCTTAAAATTTCAAGGTTGTCCTTATTATTATTATTATTATTATTATTATTTAAGTTAAATAAAAAAATTTTATTGAAAACAAATTTATTATTATTATTATTATTATTTAAATTAAATTAAATTAAATAAATATTATTTAACATAATTGAGGGTATTTATGTCTTTTAAATATATAATTCATTCATATAACCCTTACATCACCTCACTTCTTCCCAAACAACAATTAAATAATATACCTTCCCCTCCCTTACCTTCCCTTCCTTACCCTTCCTTAATTAACCATGAACTCACCCCATCCAAACAGAGTGTAAAAGGAGAAGAAGTAGAGGTTGACAATGGTTAGGCAGCAGCAAAGAGAGGGCGATGATGATGAGCTCCAGTGGAAGGAGCTTCTCCGATTAAAGATGTGGAGTTCTTAGCTTCTCCAAAGGCAACGATGGCAACAACTTTAGGTGAGGTGGTGATGATGTGCGAAGAGTTTATGGTAACAAGGTGTTAATGTTGAAGATTGGGTCTGTGAGTGGAAGATGATGGTGGTGGTTTTGGTATTTTAGGGATTTTGAATTTTTGAAAAAATTAAGAAATTTGATATATAAAAGAAATTAGAAAGGTATAAATGGGTGCTTTAATTTTGGGTGAATTAAAAGTTTGGGGATTTTGGTTTTGTTGAGGAATTTGAAGAAGATGGAGAATTTTGAAGGCTTTGTTGAAGCAAATCCTAGGGAATTTGCTAGATTACGTAAATAAATTTAAAATTATTCTTAGAAATTGGTAGAGAATTAAGAGGATGTTTGGTTCAGCTTATTTGAAACATTTTAGGTGTTTTGTAAAGTTATCAAATCTATAGTTGATAGCTGATTTTATCCAAAATAGCTACGGATCTTATCAGTTCTATTTTGGAACTTTTTTCCAACAGCTAAGACCTGATTTAAATTTATTTTGTATTTAGACTATATTACCCTTATTATCCTAGCTTATTAAAAATAATTAATAACTACAATTTTTTAAAAATAAATATATAAAATTATTTTTTTAATTCATAATAAAATAAATATTATTTTAATTTATATTTAGCAATTAAATAATTATAATGTTTATATCTATAATATTTTTTAAAAATTTAAATTAATAAGATTTATATTTTAACGTTAATCTTCAAATAGTTTTTATCAATAATTTTAATAATAAATAAAATAAAGATAATAAATTATTATTTAAGACTATATATATTTTTAAATAATTTACATCAGTAAAAATACAATGATAAGAGATATATCAAATTATATTTAAAAATGATTTATATCCCTAATGGTCATTTGACATAGTAACAACAACAACTAACAGAATTTCACCAAACGGTTTTTATTTATCACATACTAACTATCAGCTAACCGCAACAGCTATCAGCTGATATAAACAGTTGAACCAAACAAACCCTTAATAATTTGAAAATAATTAATAAAGAGAAGAAGAGGGGAAAATTTTGAAAAGGAAATAAAATTTTAAACTACAATATATTTAGGAGTTGAAATTTTTTACATCTTAATTTGGGGTGTAATGATTTTCACGTTATATGAGAGGAATACGAAGGAATAATTCACATTCAATTCCCTTCCATCCTAAAAATTTTTAATAGCCAAATAGGATAAAAATGAATTCCCCTCTTTTTTCCTTTCCTTCCATTTACTTTCCCTTCAATTCATACAGAGTATAAATTATAATTAATTCAATTTAACTTAAAGAAAATTATATGAATGATAAAAATCTTTTTATAATATACAATGATTCAAATTTAAAATTGATTTAAGCGAAAATAACTTTATTTTAAAATGAAACTCTTAATTTATTAATGTCTTTAAAAGAGTTTAACCTACTAGACTACTCGCATTGATTTACTTTTACAACAAATTATTTTCTTGACATTTAAATAACTTTAACAAGGTAAAAAAAATTTTAATTCATAATTTGGAATAAAATTCCTTAAACATTAAAATAACTACAAAAAAAAAATTTTAATTAAAACTTAAACTCAAAACACCAAAGTATATAAATGAGAGGTTAAGGGTTTAATCCTTACTTCCCCTCCCAGACTGAAACCAAAACATTTAATTCTAATTAAAATTTAAACTAGAGATGTTAAAATAACTTCGAGCCCAGGTTAAAAATTTGTTAATTTATAATTTTTAATAAAATTACGTCCATTTCTTTACCTTCCCAGACCTTGAACGCGCGTAGTTGACAGTGGCGAGATTAGACATGGTAGCAGTAGCAGTAGTGTATATAGAGTAGGTTGGCCCTTGTAGTGGTGGTAATAAACCCAAACGAACGATCAGAGTCAGAGCTTCTCATTGTTTGTACGCTAAAAATTCATAGTCACAGACCCCAATGTCTGTCTGTGTGAATCTTTTCAGTACTCTTTTCCGTTCCGTCGTCTCTGTGCTATCTTCTCACGTAATTACCTTTGCTTAACACCCCATAATCACTGCAAAAGAAAAGCTCTGATCATTGATAAAGAAACAAGAAGGGTACCTATAAAAATTACTGTTATAAGCTTTTTAATTATCATCTTACTGCTTCTTCTGTTCTGCTACAGATTTTTCTCTTTTGCTTTTGTTTTTCTTCTCCTTTTTATTCTCATCCACTCCACTTCTCCTACTTGAGCGCATAAAGCCCACCACTGTGCTTTAATCTTGTTCTCCGCCTTTTGTTATAGCTGATTACCCTTCAAGTCATGGATGAACTATACGCTCTTCACTCTACTTGTAGTGATCATTACTCTATGCAGCAGCAGGTGTTGCCGGAGAATATGGTTGTTGCTGCTCCGGTTGATTACCATGGCGCTTTTTCTTCGCCTGGGGTTTCTTTTCCTATGCTGGGTTCTGAGCAGTTGTTTTCTGGGTCTTCTGCTGTATCTGATGCTGCTTCTATGGTGGCTGAGATGCAGGGAGTTGGTGGTGGTGGTGGTGGTTCTGAAGAGGAGGTTTCTAGTGCAATTAGGGCTAAAATTGCTTCTCATCCTCTTTACCCAAAATTGCTTCAAGCTTATATTGATTGCCAGAAGGTATAACATTATAATATATATGCAAATTATACATAGAAAGCCATTGCCTTAGCTTCTGGACTGTCTGTAATGCTTTTACAAAGAACAAAATACCAACTTTTGCATAAAAACCATAAGGGCAAAAAGAATTAGGCCTAATGGAGGAGAAGAGCTCTTCGTTTCCTTCAGGTGTAAAATTGATAGAATTATGAAGAGAAAAAAGAAAATATATGCATTTCTATGAGCTCAATTTGATTCTTGAAATCTAGTTACAAATAGTACATATCTAGTGTGTTTTGCAATTGCATGTGTAGTTCTCTCCAGTGTGAACCAGTCAATTGCTTTTGAGTCTTGACATTCTTTTTAATGCCCTTTTGTCGTAGTTTAGTTGAAAAGCAAGACTCTTGTGCTACTGGTCAAAAGGGCAAGATACAATACTAGAGTTGTAAATAAAAACCATGGCTTTTCAACACTGCAGGTGGGAGCGCCACCGGATATGGCATATTTGTTAGATGAAATCCGGCAAGAAAGTGACCTTTCCAAGGCTGTTGTTACTACCTCTTGCCTGGGTGCAGATCCCGAGCTCGACGAATTCATGGTCTCTTCCCTTTCTTCTTCTCTTAGTTAACTCAAACCCTAATTAAAGCTTTAGCATACCCTCTCCTGTATTGTCTTTTCTCCTTCAAATGGGGTTTTGTAAATTAGATTTGTGGCTTTCTTTTTGCAGCAAACCTACTGCGATATTTTGGTGAAGTATAAATCGGATCTTTCAAGGCCTTTTAATGAAGCCACCACTTTCTTGAACGATATTGAAGCACAGTTAAATACTCTCTGCAACAGTACTGCTTCTTCCAGAACCCATGTTTCCGGTCTAATTTCTATCTCTCTTTCTCTCTCTCTCATATATATATATATATATATATATATACACACACACACACACATACATAGATATATATTATTTATTGATGTTTGTGCTGTGGATTTCTTTATGAATATGTGGTATGATCACATGAAAAAGAAACCCAAGCGCATGTTAGCATGAAAACCTAGGCGCATTTTAGTAGGATAAGAATAGCTTTCACAAAAGCCTGCACCTTTGACAACATATCTTCTTGTTCTTGCTCTTTATATTAACTACAGATCAAGATTTCAGATGTGGGCAAAACCAAACGAAACCCTAATTTGGAAAAGATCATCTTTTTCTTGATCTGCACTGAGAACGTTGGAGAATGGTTAGTTTTAGCTATTTAACAATGGTTATGGTTAGTTTTAGCTATTTAGCAAGCAAGGGTTAGGACTTGAGATGATTTGGGTGCTTTTAGCTGGGAACACAACTGGTTTCTGAAGTCATCGGTAACATAACTGAATCTTTTTTTTTTTTGGACAACTGTTGCACTTCTTTTTTCTTGTTAGTTTTTAAATTAATTTCTCTTCCCCATAGTTTGTTTTCTTGAGTATAAAATTTGAGTTCAAATGGGTATCATATGTGGAATATGATAAATTACTCAAGAATGTGAGTTCAAATGAGTATTATATGTGGGATATGTATGATAAATTTTGGAAGTTTTCTTGGTGTCATAGCCAATGTTGTTGATGTGCTTCTTATAATAAGCACAATTTATAAGGGATTTACAGAAACGTGGTATCTTTTGTCCATAGGCGTATGTGAGGCTAACAATTAATATTTTATGGTACATACTTTGAATTTATTTTATGAGATAATCTTTGATTGTTGGTGTCAATTCAGATGTCATTCTATCATTTTTTTTCTTTTCAAAAAACGCCATTGAACTGTGTTTGAGCTACTGAATCCTGTGGTTTCCATTTCTATAAGAGAAAATGCGGTGAGTGGAAATCATATTATGCCTTACCTAAAAGAACCCACCAGTTATGGATTTTCAATGGCTCCTGGTCAGGCTCACTTGATGTCTCATAGATGTTCTTGGACAATGTTGAGACAATGCTGACTCATGATCAATATGTTAATGCATTTCTGGGGAGTGTTGGAGTGCTACTCTTTAGTGGTGTGGGTAGCAATCAGCAACGGTGGTTTGCTTTAAACAATTGTTCGTCTACTTTATTGGAACTGAATTTTAATTAGAGATTAAAGACTAAAGTATCAATGGAGCATGAGTTGTACTGCATGCCTTGGGAGGAATTAAAAACTATTCCTCGGGAAAGGTCTTAGGATAATTGAATTAGTTCTGGCATCAATCCATTCTTTCGCATAAAGAATTCATTGGGAAGAGTTGCAGGATTGACAAACTTATAAAATAAAACTCAAACTGAAAGCAAGTTCCTTTTCTGCTTAATCATCCGCATCACTAAATCAATTAGATTCCATACTGAATCTTTACGACGACAATTTGTGGTGGCAGACTGAAGTACCAAGAGTTAGGTTTTCAAAATATTATAATTGTTTTTGAGAAGAGAAAAAGAAGCAGAAAAACATCCGCTCCTGTTAGGATAAGTTCACGTTTTCCTTTGTCATTTGTTCTTTTTAAGATACCTGATCTCGGTTGATCTCCTGCCTTTGAAGCTTAATTTAATTCAATAGTGGTTGAAACCATTTGCTTTTGTACTTTGTACAGATGGACTTTGTCGCTTGAATTGCTGTTTTAGTAATGTTTCTATGTGTCCATGGCTAAATAATTCTCATTTAATATTTTTGCTGGCTAAATTTAGCATCACTTTGAGATAAGGCTGCTTTTCGTTCATTGTTTCTAGTTGTGGGCATGGAGGCTATATTTTTTTCTCAGAGTAACAACTTTAGGTACTGATTGGTTGAAAATAATATATTGCTGCATGCGTAAAACTAAAGTTCTAATTTTAAATTTGTGTCTTAGATGTAATCTAGCTAAGCTTTTGCATTCTTTGAAATTAATTGCCAACTTAGAATATTTTTTTGCCCCAGTCATTTGCACTAGCTACATTGTTCTACTCATTCTCTGATTATAGACTATGCTAAAGTTAGAGGGATTGTTCTATGCTGTCCTAAGAGTTGGGTGAATTATCTTTAATTTTAGACAAATGACAATTCTGAGCCAAATTTATGCTATTGCATATCAATCATGTTAAATTTAGACTAATATAATGAAAGCATATAAATTGTCCACTTCTCATGTGAGCCACATTATTTTCTTGGATCAATTTCATTTTGTTATCCTTCATGTATTTTCACCTTTTTAAGATTGTTAATGGCAATGTCTTGTTGTGCAATCGTGTAAAACAAACTAATTAGGGAGGTCTATGACTCCTTTGTATGATTTTGAAGTAATAGATTCTCCAACCAAATTAAAATGAAAATTTGCATTTTAAATACCTAGGCTTAGCATATGGTGTAGAATACAAATGGTTTGGAATTTAGTCTAGCATATGCTAGGAAAAGATTCTCTATATACATATTATTTCCTTGACTTGAAACTGTGTCCGAGTTTGGAAAAATTAAATGTACCATTGGAAATTTTTTTCTGTGTTCTTTATTGAAATATTTTCCTTGCTTGTCATATGAATCTCTCCGGGTGGCATTTGCTACTCAAACTGTTCATCAGTGCATTTATCACTATAGGCTGCAGGTGATCTGCGATGTGTTGCTATTTCACAGTAATATACGGGGATTTTATTGGATTAGTTGTCTAGAGAGCATGATGTATATTCTAAGCAGTGCTTGTTGAATATATATATAACTTCCTGTGTTAATTGTCATTTTACATGCTGCACTTTTTGTTGTAGCCTGGTGGCCAATTTTTTATGCAACAACCTGCACAATATTTCCTCGAGGAAATTTAGAACAAAAACTAGCTCAAATTGTTAAAAGACCATAAAAAAGATCGAATTACTACTATATGTGCATATTTGTATATGTATTCTCCGACTCTTAACTGTGTTGGCAAGAAAATGTAGGGTTTAAAAAGGGGCTGCTTGTGTGAAATATAAATTTTGTGAAGGGCATTGTAGACATTCGGGTAAGTAAAAGGAAAAATAATAGTAGGTTCGTAATAGTAACCACATGGACGCCCGCAGATACAGCTGCAAATGCAGATTCTGAAGCCGACGAGAGTCTCACTCTCAATATCACTGGTCCAGCCTTTCGGTGGGTTTTTAATAAAAATCCTTTGTCCCTCTTCTCTTCTTCCTCTTCATTTCCCAAGATTTGTTCCTTTCCGGATCAGTCATTAACTGGTGGCAACCAATATTCATTTGCGCTTTTAAACCAATGGTTAAAAAACAAAAAACTCTATTTGTGTGCCAGAGCCTCATTACTACCATTCTCTCTAATATATATATATATATATATTTACCTTCTGGATTCTAGAGCCAGTCGTCATTTCATTTCTGGGTTTTGTCACGTTTACGTAAAGCCTGAAGGAGATTGTCATTAGTCAGGACAAGACCTCACAAAATTTTAATAAATGCATGCACGTTATTAAATCCTCTTGCCTTTTTTTTTTTTTTCCTCCTATCTTTAGTTGCATAACATTTTTCTACTATTTTTATGGTATAGAGATGTAAGATGTTAAAGTTCAGCATGAGAAAGCAATGATGATCAGGTGCTATAACAATGAAAAAAATTGGGTCTTGACTGGAAGATCTTCTAATAACTTTTTCCAAAGTGAACGGAGGCTGCGTGAGGTTACTGTAGTGTACTATTGTTAGAGATAAATATTGAGTAGTTTTATGTTTTTTTTTTAATCAGAACCGTTGTCAGTGAGCAGCTTCGTGGGCATCACAAGTTTTTTTTTTTTTAAAAAAGGAGATTTAGGAAGAGGAGAGAGCGGTGGCAGTGCCAGTGCCAGTGCGTGCCTTGCGGGTTATCTCTCTCCCACCCTTCCAGACTCATGCTCTATTTTCTTTTCCTAGGGCCGTACTCTTCATACACACACCAGCTAGAACCCTTCACTGACTGGACGCGACCCAACAACAAGCCTCACCTCACCTTCTCTCTCACTCTCTAGCTCGCTTTTACTATCTTCAATAATAAAAGGTTTAAAAAAAGCTTTTTGGGTCCCTACAAGCAAACAACATGGCATGGTATGGTGCAAATGTAAGTAACATCACATCCATTGAGACATGGAATCTCTGCCTCCATTTTTTTTTTTGCTGTTTCCCATACTACACTTCCCCCAATTTTTCTTTGGCCATCTTAATTTTCTGCCGTTACTCTTGGTACGATTACCTTTACCCACTTCACTTGGTTTCATGAGTTAATAATCTGTTTTCAATTGTACAATAAATGGCTGCGTCTTTATTGCTAATTTTTTTTTTATGTATACGACTGATTTAACTTGTTTATAAATGCTGTATAATGAAAGTGCTAGTGTGTTTTTTATATATTTGCTTAATTCTGTAGCCTAAGCTTGTACCATCATCGAATAAAATAAGTGCTGGAAAGATTGGACTATTCACTTGTGCTTAAGGGCTGCCTGTACTAGACAACTGGGTTATGAAAAACTTTAATTTTTGTTGTCGGGAGGTGAAATGCTAGTTAACTGCAACTTACATCAAAATTTTCTTGAACCATGTCAACAAGGGTTTTTTATTGTCTTTTCTCATATACTTGCTAATCATGTGCAATGCATTAGTGATTAATGTGTCTAAACAAGTTCCTTGTGGTCTTTTTTAATACAGTACTTGTTAACATAAAATGGATTATTTGCTTCACTGTTGTAGCAGATGAAGCTGTTGGTTCATCCGATGAAGATGTCAGTGGAGGAGAGGTAGAGGTGCAGGATTCTGCCCCAGCAAATGAAGATCGAGAGCTCAAGGATAAACTGTTGCAAAAATACAGCGGCTACATAAGTACCCTAAAGCATGAATTTTCAAAAAAGAAGAAGAAAGGAAAGCTACCAAAGGAAGCTAGGCAAATCCTACTCAACTGGTGGAACATTCATTACAAATGGCCATATCCAACAGTAAGTAATCCTTCACCAAAAAATATGCTGTAAATTGATGAAGAGCCCTAGCTAGGTTATGTCTGCAGCATTTGTGCTAGGGTTTTAAGAGAAAACATAACATGAATCATTAATGTCAATTTCTTCAGGAAGCAGATAAGGTTGCGTTGGCTGATGCAACCGGGCTGGATCAGAAACAGATTAATAACTGGTTTATAAATCAAAGGAAGCGGCATTGGAAGCCATCAGAGAACATGCAGTTCGCTGTTGTGGACAGCATATACGGACCATATTTTCATGAATGACTGAGGTGGGAGGATGCATGTTTGCTGCAACTCTTTGGCCTTTGTAAATTCTTTTAACGAAAGTTCTTGCTGATGCCAAATCAAATATTGTTTACCACTTTAATTATCTAACTATTGAAGAACTATTGTCGCTTTAGCTTCAATTCAAGACTTTATAAATTGAATCTGTAGTTTTTTTTCTTTTTGAACATAAATACTTGCCTACATACCTAAATGTTATTTGCAAAGTAGTTCTTGAAATTTTATGGTGGAGGATGATGACCTTTTGAGCACGTAATGATCCAATAAGCCTACTATTTAAAGATGCATTTTATGGTTGGTAAAATAGATATTTGAGGTATTTTAGTAAGTAGATTAAAAATTTACAGTGTGCTTCTATATTCAATGTTTTTAAAATTTTTCCAAAAAAAAAAAAAAAATTGTTTTTAAAATAAATACTTTCTTATTTAAATTTTATTTCCCATGATGGATGATTTACCATCATGTTATATATTCAATTCTCCACTCTCTCCTTATCTCCCTTAAAAAGTCCGACATAAGGTTTAAAGTTAAAAAATATATATATAAAATTTTATTTTAACTATTATTCTAAAATTAATTAACCATATATTAGAAATATTATTTTCAATGTTGTGTATTGCATGCATTGTATAGTACTGTGATAGAAAATATATTTTGAATATACTTAATTGCGTGACGTACAAAATAATTTTTTATTTACATTGTCTTTCATTATATTAATGTGCAACTAAAATCATGTAATCAGTAGATTAATGAGAATGGTGTGTTTATTAATTGTCACATTGCTTTCGTAAGATCTTCATGAAAATACCCTACTTTCTAAGGACTATTTCACTCTTTCTTTTTCTTTTTTTCCTCCCTCTCTCATGAAACCTCCTTTCATTTGCTAGTGATTTTGGCCATTTTTAGCCAAAATCACCTCATTTTCTTTTCTTTTCTTGTATTTTATTCATTAATAAGTTATATATTATAGATTTATGTTTTTTTTGCAGTTAGTACCTCCATCTAGTGAGGTTGTGTTGGGTTTTTACCTTTTAAGAGTTGCTATAGTTGATCTTTTATAAATCAATTTGAAGCAGTTGCAAGTTAAAGTTTGTAGATGATGATCTCGCATTGACGTTCATCGGCTCCGATCATTCAGTGTCACCTTAAATATTAATGGTTTCACAATTGAAGAGTTTTAAGTTTATCATCTTTAATTTTTGAAGTTTGATTTCACTTAATTTAATTTTATAATAGTATAAATAGTTTGTTAGTAAATTACTTATACTTTTATCTACTGGTATAAATCATCTTCTTCTATAAATGAAATTCATTTGCCGTTAAAAAAAGTGCTTTGGCTTTCCATGCTCAAAAATAAATAAATAAATAAAAATAATTCCATGACCAAAAAAAAAAGCTTTGGCTTTGGACCTTTGGTGCAAAGCGTATATGATGGGTAGCTGAGGTCTTGATGTTCTGACAAGGATAGAGCACCACCAGTGTTGTCAGACATAGTCAACAATAACCATGGTCAAGAAATTGAGTTGACAACAACTAATAGTGGAATAAAAACCGATCGATTCTTGAAGATTATCGGCTTAATTTTGATCAGTTTTTTTTTTTTCAAAATTATCGGCTTCCAAGTTGCATGTAATAAAAGATGAAACGCATGCAATCATAGTTCCTGTTCCTGAAAAATCAACCTTAGAATATAAGTGCAGAAGATGTAGAATGTTTTTTTTTTCTCTGTGCCAAACTTTGACATTCTGATTTGTTTGACTACAGCATTATATAATTTTGTCAATGTCTCGTGAATTTCCTTGAAATTATTTAGCTGCTACCCGTTTACAAGTCAAAGAAGAAGAGGAGGTCCTAAATGATATATGCATTATATACATGACATGTTAATTTGTTTTAGTTTTTATTTATTTATTTATTTATTGAGGAAATAATTTGTTATAGTTTAGATGGTTAAAGACGGTTTAATTTCTTGGCAAGGAAATTGTTTCTTCTTATTTTAATTAATAATTATGGGCAACATAATAAAAGATTACTATATCTAAAACATCATAAATATAATAAAATTTTATTAATATTTATAAATAATAACTATAAAAATTCTTTTTAGCAGCTTATTGATCAGAATCTCTATTATATAGTTAGAGTTACATACTCTCGATGGTATCTAGATAAATTTTGAGTTTTTCTTCTCTTGATACCAAAAAAATTAAAAAATCAATGACCATATTTAATTGTGTGGATTGCTTACAAGGAAAAAATAAAGTTCAAAGATTTTATCTTATGAAATTCATAGTCCTTGAAGCTTTTGAGATGGGAACTTTTACTTCTTCTTTGAGTGATCGTTGCATTTTGAAATTTATACCAAAATGTATGTGAATAATTCGTTCTCGATTGCTTAGCAACTTTGCTAACTTTTTTCTTAACTGATTTAAATAATTACATCAAAAACATTGATTTTAAATTTTTAACCATTACTCATCTTGTGAAATGCAAGAAAGTGGGCAATGTGAAGCTTAAGTTTTCCATTGTTCAAAAAAAAAAAAAAAAGCAGCTTATGGTGTGTTTACTTTGAGAAAACTACTATAGTTTTCTAAATTTTTTTTTTTTAAAAAAAAAAGAAAATATGAATTTGTGTGGGTATTTTCATAAAAATCTCACTTAAAAAGTGTTTTCACTATTTTTCTAATTTTTTTAAAAAAGTAAAAAATAAGTTTTTTATTTTATTTTATTTTCTAGAATTTTTTTTATTAAAATTATAAACTGAAAATTTCGTGTTTTCATTTTTAACCAGTAAACATGCTTTACAAATTTTTTATGAAAATAAAAAAATTTTATTTTCTTTACAATTTTAAAAATAAAAATAAAAAATAATTATCTGGAAGTAAATACACTTTTAAGTTTTCAAAAAACAAAGTTATAATTGCCTTGAAGCATTGAAAATTATTTTCCTATAGTTGAAATGGTAATTGATTTCTGTAGTTTTTTTTGAACAACAATTAATTCCTGTAATTTATAAAGATTAGTAAACTGACCCTATAAATAGACCAAATGATAAAAAAAATGTAAATATTAAAATATAGGAATCGGATTTCGATTTTTCCCCTTATCTTAAATGTATCAATTTGAATTTGGGGAAACAAACTTTTTATTGGTATGTTACTATAGTCAAGGTTCCTCAAAAGTCAAGGTTGAAATCATCCAAAATAAATGAATGCTCTAGCTGACGGATAAAAGTCAAATTAGGCATCATTTGAGATGATTAGACTTTTATTGGAATTGCTTTACCCTGCAAATTAAATGGCCTTTCTATTTTGTCTTGTATAAAATTGGAAACGATTTCAAGTCCATTTGTGTATCTAATTTCTCATGAATGGCTGCCCCAACCCAGCAACGCTCATTTTGTAATCGATATTTAAATTGCAATTATAGCAATTGCAGAAGATTAACGTTTCACTATTTGCGTATTAAATAATTACATTTTCTCAAATTTTGCGTTTTTCTTTTTTGAGAGAGCTCAAAATTTCAGTTTT
>CATIWO010164975.1:0-21622 GCA_949673435.1 Macaranga tanarius
TGTCCTTATTTCTTTTTTATAATCTAATATCAATTTTGGTTCTCCAATTATTTATTTTATATTCAAAAATTAATCTTTTTTGAAAATAAATAATATATTTAAATTTACATATTAAATATACAATATAAATAAATTTTCAAAAATTAACCTATTGTATTGAAGTAAATTTCAAAATACATATTCAAATAATTAGAAAAAATTATATCAAAATCAATAAAAATTTATAACTAAATAATGAAATGCACCGTGCTTAAAATTTTAACCAAGAGTCTACATTTTTAGCTAATAACTTGCAAAAATTAATGTTTATATTATTTAGTTTTTCATTTTTATCTTTTTTTTTGTAATATAAAAAATTTAAATTGTATTTAAGATTCAAAATACATTGAAAATTTAAAAAGTAATAAGATAATTAAACACATATAAAAAGTTTAAATAATAATGAGTAAATAAAAGAGTCATTTAAGAATAAGGATATTTATGTCATTTAGATTACTAAAAAGTCAAATATGGAGTACATTTATAAACAAGTGGAGTGCAAAAATCTCCACCCGACTGCTATTTCTTTTTTCTTACAACTATTTCAAATTCCTACTTTCTTTGTGATGGGGATAATTGGGCTCAGAAGAGGACACCTAATTATTATATTGTCATATCTTGTTGAATCAAGCCATCTCAATTCTTTAAAATTCATTTTTTCCCTTGAGCTTTTTGGTATCCGTTCAATGCAACCTTTTAGCATAGGTTCATCATCACCATCAATCTTTTCTTGCTTTCTCATTTTCAGCAATTTTTACCAACACTCCTTCACATCAAAAGCAGTTAATTCCAGCAAAACAAGAAACCACTAATGCCCCCAGCGCCTTAAGGTTCTTCTTTTCTAAAGAAAAAAGTACTCCAACTAAAATGAACCGAAACATGATTCAATAATAATTAATCTAGAACATAGACCAAGGACCTTCGCACGACATTAAATTTTGTCAAACTTTAAAAAGTCTAAACCATAAAGCACAAAGAAGCAAACATACTAAATATGCAAATAAACAGAGTATGCAAACAAACAGTGCACATGGAATGTGCTTCCTAAGATTTAAACAAGAAGGTATTAAAAAAACCGTGCATGTCTTGATCCAAAATAATATAGACAAATGAAATGAATAACCAAATACTTCAAGAAACTTCAAAGAATTTATAGTAAAAGCAATAGGTAGAAGCAGCAGCAGTTACAGAAATAAATATGATTAAAACAATTTTTTTCTTTTTGGGTAAAATGATCAATCCCATCATGAACTTTGGTCCAATTTTCAATTATATCCTATTTTCAAAGTTATATCAATTTAGCTATTTAACTTTGCGAAATGTAACAATTCCATCCTATTTTAGTTTAGGGATCTAAATGTATTTTAAAAAATTACTTTCAAATCCTTATAAAATTACTTGAATATTTACATCAATTTAGCTATATACCTTATTTTTTAAAAAATTACTTTCAAATCCTTATAAAATAAATTAACTATCACTATCAAAAACAATTAAAATTTTAAGAAGTTTTTTATTTTTTATTTTTTTCAAAAAGATCAAATCTTCTTTATATTCTTAATCAATATTTTCAATATCTCTAATACTCTCCTTTTTCCCCTTTTCACGCCATTTTTCGCATTCCATCTCTATTAGAAAATTTTTAAATAATATGATTGAAAATTCAGAAGTACATTTTTTTTAAAAAAAAAAAAATCAAAAATTTGGTGCTTTGTATAAATAATCTAAAAAAGTTAAAATTTTATTAAAATATTTCAAAATTAATTTTTGAGATTATTTTTTGAAAGTGGTAAGAACAACATTTGAGAATATTTTGTTACATTTTTTGTTAAAAAAAAAAAAAAAGAAAAGGATTTAATATATAAATTTATTTTATAAAGATCTAAAAGTATTTTTTTTAAATACATTTTTAGATAATTAATCTAAAATAGCATAGAATTTATACAATTTGCGAAGTTAAATAGCTAAATAGATATAACTTTGAAAATAGAATATAATTGAAAATTGGACCAAAGTACAGGATAGAATTGATCATTTTCTTTTTTTTTTTTTTTGGGTACAATATGATAAAAACTTACTTCTTCTGCTCAACCTCCTTCTCTTCTAACCAAATCTTTATTTTATCAGCATCACTTAAAGCCTGAAAACCATTAAAAAATCCACTTCTTAAAAAATCAAGAACAAGTCATGAAGATGATGTCAAAAAAATTGTGGAAAAGCACCTCATCTACTCTATTCTTTGGAAGCCATGGTTTGTTTGACTCCCAGTCCTTTATAATCTGCAGATAGTCAAAGAAAGTAAAGGTCAATCCTGCTATTAACCTAATCACAGCCATGTAGAAAAGACAACAGCTGCAGTAAAAAGCTCTGAACTTCTATTTATAATGCTTGCGAGATGGTTGACAGAGGCAGTATCAATTAACACATGCAACAACTGTTGTAATGAGCAACTTACACACTTGCAAAGATATCATGTCCCCTCAAAAATGGAAAAAGATAATATGCATGTTATTAACAGTATGCTACAGGAAAATCAACTGAATACCTACCTAGCACCTAATTATGTTGCAGGTCTGGTAATTCTTGTCAGGGATTTCCTAACAAGACAAAGCATGCAAGGGTGGACTGGAAAAATAATTCAAACATCATTCAAAATTGTTAAATGATGAGAGTGTAACTGACACTAATGGACATTCATGAGTTCAAGTAACCATATGCAACTTAGCCCAAAGGCATATCATCACAGACTAGTGCAGACCACCTCACACAGCTTCTAAAGAATGGATAATTACCAATAAAATGAAGAATTTTTTAATCTAACCAATCTAGGCAAATATCATAATATTGTATTATTTATCTGTCCTGTTTATTTGTGCTGTTTGAAAGGTCAAATTTACTGGTATTCATGGAGCTAAATCTCTTTCATATTTTGATAACCACTATTTATTGTTTAATTCCTTTAAATCCATCGTTTAATGCTTTATTCTGTGAGAAAACAAGTCTATGACATGGACAGCACCTGTTTCACAACCATAAAGGATCTAATTTTGAAATTTCAAACTGAAAAAGCATAATGGGGCAAACAAAAAAAATTAAGAAAAACAAATAAAAATACAAGACAATACTAGAGGATGATGGAGTATTTCCAATATTTGTCAGCTTCCTGCTAATAATCACATTAATAAACACATGCATATTACAATCTAGACAAGGGTTAAAGGCGCGCCTCAGGCGCAAGGCTCAAGAGGCTCAGACCTCAGCGCCTTAGCCTTCAAAAGGCGCGACATTACAAAGGTAATCTTTTGACTTTTTTTGTCCCTTTTTTAAATATTACATCAAAGATATAATTTGGGCCTCTATTATAATAGGCCTATCATAGGTTTAACACTTTAAATCATTCGTATATATGACAAAAGAACCGATAGAATAAGAAAAAAGAAGAAAAAGAAGAGTTTGTTGATAAAGACAGTGGATGGAGAATCGGATGAAGAAGATATGCTTTTATTTGATGATGATGAATATTTAACATGAGGTGCAGTTGCTAAAGCTGGTGGAGTTGAAAAGGATGTCTATAACGCTAGATCAATCAAAGGTAACGGTGTTGCATCTACATCCACTCCAAGTAGACTAAACATGTAGAAAAGGCAAGATCATCTTCTCAAAGGAGGACTAATGCTCCTCTCTAATAGTTAGAGATAAAGAAGAGGTTAATGTTGAAGAAGAAATTGAAAGTCATTATGAGAAATTTGATGAAGATGATTTTGTTAAGTCTAATAATAAGTAGCTGTTTTTTAAACTTCAAGAATTATAGATATTTAATAGGATTAGATTTATGGTTTTAAGTCTCTTGAACTTTTTTTTTCATTTTAGATTTACAAAATATTGATTTCAAGTTTATTGTTTTTATGCATGTATCATGTTTTGAGTGTTATTATATGAATTTTTGTTTTTTCCCTTATTTTAACTTTTTTGCACCTCACTTTGATAAGGTGCATGCCTGCGCCTTGCACCTAGGCTCCACGACCCCTTTGCGCCTTAATGTGCCTATCGCCTTTAACAACTAATGTAATGAGTTCAAGTAACCATATGCAACTTAGCCCAAAGGCATATCATCGCAGACTAGTGCAGACCACCTCACCCAGCTTCTAAAGAATGGATAATTACCAATAAAATGAAGAATTTTTAATCTAACCAATCTAGGCAAATATCATAATATTATATTATTTATCCGTCCTGTTTATTTGTGCTGTTTGAAAGGTCAAATTTACTGGTATTCATGGAGCTAAATGTCTTTCATCTTTTGATAACAGCTATTTATTGTTTAATTCCTTTAAATCCACCGTTTAATTCTTTATTCTGTGAGAAAACAAATCTATGACACGGACAGCAACTGTTTCACAACCATAAAAGGATCTAATGTTGAAATTTCAAACTGAAAAAGCATAATGGGGCACACAAAAAAATTAAGAAAAACAAATAAAATTACAAGACAATACTAGAAAATGATGGAGTAGTTCCAATATCTGTCAGCTTCCTAATAATAATCACATTAATGAATACATGCATATTACTATCTAGACAAGGTAGGCTCTTTGGCATAAAAATATTGTTAAACTTTGTTCAAATCAAACTATTTGAAGTACCTGTTGCAGCTCAACAAAGTACTTTCGAGCAACTTCAATTGCTGCTGGCCTTGCAGTAAGCTCACTATACCTGCAGCAAAATGGTAATCAGTTAGCTCAAAACTCATTAATAACTGGTACATAAAGGGCTCATCCTTGCAGAACTGCGTCCCAACTACAACTGAAATTATGTAAATACCTGAAAAATATAGGATCTCCAATAGCTTTTAATGAATCTAGGCGACCCTGAAACTCGGTGGCAGTGGCATCTTCACCATCAGTATACAGCCATTCTTGGACCTGTAGATGATAGGCTCTTTTGAACTCTAACAAATGAAGAAATTTAATACTGAAAAAGAAACTACAATCTGATAAACATAAGAAAAAAAAAGGAAAGAGCGAAGGAAGAGAAAGGCTTGCCTCATCAAGCTTTTCGTTAAAAGATTTGCGTTCATCATCCGTAGATATTTTCTCGAACTCGGATGTTTCAAGCTGTAGTAACCAAGAATTAATCAGAAGAAGTGAATGAATAAATAGAGGAAATACATAGCTAACTATCATATTAAACAATATAAATTGGAAAAAAAAAAAAAAAGGAAAGCCAACCTGTATGATTATTTAAGCTATACTATGCAAAAGCTTAACAGCATATAAGAGCATCTCCGATGATGCTCTTTATTTTTAAGAGCATTTTTTATGATATAAAAAGCATCTTTCAATATAAAGAGTAGAAAATTTTATCTAAGTCTGGTTACTCTTTAAATTTAATTTTAGTTTTACTTTTCCATAAACCATTACTGATTTTACTTTTTCTATTTTTTTTACTATATTAATTAAAATTAGAAAAAGCAAACAGAAGAAACAGAATTAATAATAAAGTGCATAGAAACTTGCACTTTATTAATTAAAAGCAAGATAAAGAGTGGGACTTGGCTCTCTAAATGTAGTGAGTCAGACCAACTCTCTACTTTATATTTAAAAAGTAAAGAGTTGATTCGACTCTTATTTTTATGAGTTCGACTCTTCAGAGTTTAGAACATATGGAGGCGAATCTCTTTTAAATGAAAAAAAAGCACCAGCGGGCACATGCTTTGAAAGCTGGGCTTGGACCTATATCCAACGGTCTCAGTCTAGCCGCTCTAACTGATGGCAGAAATCTATCCTTTATGATCCAGCCTACTACCTTGGAAATGCTCTAAGAAATATTTATAGGGAAATATGCAAGAAACACCAAGTAAATTCATGATAACCAAAACTATGTCTAGACCAGAAATGTGAACATTTTCAAAATTTTTTTGATGGACAAGAAGTTGTATTAACTCAAGAATTCAAACCTTTTCTTTAGTAGAATATATATATGCTTCCAAATTATTTTTCAACTCAGCTGTCCTCCTTCGTTCAGCATCCCTTTTGTCCAAAGCTTCTAATTTTTGTTTGGCTTCAGCTAGAGACTCCCCAGAAAGTAGCATTCCAGATCCTGCTGTCTTATCAGCAATCTACAGACAATAAAAAAAAAAAAGAAATCAACACTACCACAGAAAACAGTGCCAAACATAAGGACACTGTATTCAGGAAATTTTGAACAGTTAAGGCAGAGAAATTTGCATAGTTTAACCTTTAATGGAATCCTAAATGTCCTCTTTTTCAGCTTCTTTTCTGTACCCAGCTCAATGGCACTTGGTTCTTCAATACTAGAGTTGGATGCATTGCCAATTCCCCCATCAGAATGCAAGTTTTCAGTGCTTTCATCTGAAGTATTTTTAGCCCCATTTTCAAGTGATATGTTTGGAGAGGAAGCAGTTGTATTTTCAACAGTGAAGTTCTTTTTAGGAACTTCCACCCATTCTGATATTTCAATAACGGCATCAGCTCGGTCTAGAAAAAGAATTCCACTTCGAGTAAGAGAGAAGTGAAGATTTGCCTTGATAGGAGAGGACAAATTGCGAGATGAATATCTAGACAACACAGGTAAGAATTTTATCAGCAGACCCTTTTTGCACGAAAAGTAATTTCCAATAAAAAATTTGAAAAGGTGAAGGAGGCAGTCATCTAAATACGATTTAGAAAACTGAAATACTTACTTTTCGCTTGCATCAGTCAGACCAGAAACAGCATATTTTGCAAATACAGGAGATACAATGCCAGGTGGGAAAAGACTTTCACTTTCATCATAAGCAAGTGAAACTTCAAAGTCTTTGTCATGAATTATGGATCTGAACATCTGTAAATTATCAGATCCCCATAATTAGTTAGCATAGAGTGCAAAATTCTAAAGAGAATGCATCAAAATGGCTTCATTTTCCCTCTCCTTGACCAAATCAGAAAACAAATTCACATTCTCATTTCAAGCATAACAGAGTTCACTGCCATGTTTGACCTCAAACACATATATTACAATGTTGTTTACCTTACTAGGGAGCTTTTTCATCCTTGGCACGAGCAACTGCCTAGTGCTTTCATCTTTCTCAAGATCAGGCCCCTCTAACTCAACCACAAATCCATAGGAAGAACCATCAACCATTCCTAGCTTGCGATTCAATTTGATCCCATCACTCAGATTTGCAGCATGCAGTGCTGCACCAAGAACTATAGCCTCATCAGCATCCAGATGCTTGTCCAGCTCACTCCTTCCAAGAAATTCGTGGATCTTGGCCTGTTAACAAGAAAACAAGAATTGTCTAAATGATGCTTTCATGAACTAACTAAAATCAACAGAGTAATGACAGGGTAGATTGCTAACTACAGCTTCAGTGCCATAGTCAACTACATTACGATAATAATTTATCCTATTGAACACATGGCACATGCCAAAGGCATCCACATGGACAACCATAGAACTATAGCTATGACCACAGTTGCCCAACACAGGTCACGGACTTTTGTAATCAATAGCAGAGCATGAATAAAATTTTGCAGGGGCCTGTTACAACAAGAATACAGCATTATGTTGCATTCTTATACCAACATCCAGGAATCTTATACCCATAAACATATAACATAACATTTATTTTGTGCACTGCAAGCAGCAACTTTCGAGGCATGCTTTCAAAAAGTTATGCAGGATAGGGAACTATCTAGGATTTATTGTCAAAAATAATTTAAAGAATACATGTAGATGCACTGGAAAATATAAAAGAAAAAATAGAGCATCAAATGGTGAAAATGTCCTGAAAAACTAATTCATCCTGCAAAACAAAATAATAGTTACTAAAAGACAGAAGATTATCATCCAGTTATCCGCAATAATTCAGAAGAATCCATAAAAAATTTTCAGCAAGGCTTTAGATGGTCATTCAGTAGATCTGATATATCTAAACAGTAGCTTTCAAAACACTTTGCAAAGCCCTTGAATAAGATTTTTAGCATATGAAATTTTGATGCGGAACACATTAATCATAAAGAAACTTCAAAAGGGCTAATTATGATTTTTAAACAAACAACCAAAAATTAGATATCAAATACTAAAACCTAACGAAATAATTTGAAAATCATGATCATGAATACTGTTTCAACAAACCATTTCTTTTTGAGATATATTGTAACAGAAGGTTTTGGGGCATCATAGAGTTCAGCTTTGGACTAAGCACCTACTAATGAACAATTACTTATGATATATACATAATCCTCACTGAATTTTGCCACATATTTCAAAAATCAATTATGAGTTTATGACTCATGATAATGTCTAGAATAAATTCTTACACGTAAAAGATATTTGTAATATAAGTTGTGCAATGTTTGTATTAAGGGAAACTCAAAACAGAAACACATAAAAGTGCTGTTTCAAAACAATGGAATGTCAAAGACCTCATGGTAAAAAAATGACCACTATCCTCTTTCCCACTTCATATGGAAGCAGTCATCCAAACTTTAATACCCATCATCATAAAAATTCTTCTCCTTTTAAGATCCTTTCAAAAATAGCAACGAATTTATTTTTGACTCTCACATAATGGTCTGTAATACGTGAGAAAAAAGGAAGAGGACAAAAAAGCAGTGGCAAACTGTTAATCCTCAGTGCAAGCAAACTCACCGAACTGGGCAAGAACAATAGTAGTAGTGATTCTGTTTTCCCCCCACAGTTCTTAATGAATGAGATTATTACCTCGCTTGAAATCTAATTATGAATTTGAGTTCACTGCTGTTATGAAGTTTAATCAGTTTCTTCAAAGCATAATCAAAGTGACAAATGTAGTACCAACCTGTAACTTCGGCACTCTGGTAGCACCTCCAATAAGCTCTAGCGCATGTAATTCATCCACCTTCAGACCTGAATACTTAAGCACATCTTTGAGAGGTGATAGAGATCTTTCCCACAGATCTTCACACAATTCTTCAAATTTATCACGTGTTATAGAACTCCTGCAAAAATTTACAGGTGTCCATAAATATTTGTATCATATTAATTTAATTACATAAGGCATAAATTGTAATTGGATAAAAAAGAAAGAAGGAATCCTAATAAAGCAGCTAAGAAGAAATCCTCAAACTACAAAAAAGGAGGCACATAGATGCACCAAAACTACTGTTATAGTGCATGCCATTACTGTTGGTCAAATTCTTTATTGTATAGTAATTAGAAAAAGAGAAATTCAAGTGGTTATTCCCAATTTATACAGACTATAACTTTATGATGATCAACATACAAGGTAAAATTAAAAAACATTAAAGAATAAAAACTTATAAAGGGAAGTTTGTAATGTAGGACAGCTACGAATAAACTGTTTCTACAAGTAATTCTGAAGAAAATAGAAGATTTGAGCAGCTGAAATCCATTGTCAACAGTAGCACAGTGACGCAAAGAGTTGGATTCATACCAAAACATGAGAATCACACCTAAATTTGGCAGATTTGCTTATGGTTTTCTTTTTATCACTTTTTACAAAACTGAGAAACTAAAGAAGTTTTTTCTAGTTTCTACTTGTTCTCCTCATTCTATCTCTTTTTCTCATCCCTAATATTTCATCTCCTTTTATTTTTCCTCCACATTCTATATCTTCTTTTATTTTTTTCCCTAATATATTTATCATGTAAAATCCCAAAAAAAAAAATAATTATTTCGAGAAAAAAGTTAACCAAAAACGCAAAATGGTTCTTAGTTTTTTTTTAAAAAATGATAAACTAAATGAGAAAATGATACCAAACTAACCCTAGATGTTTATTCATGTGATTGCTTGTTGGCGTCACTTCACAAGATCTGAAGGTATTTGGCATATGCAAGTATTATGAGAAAGTGTAACAACCAAAGGGTCCTAGCGTTACTCTAAGTGAAATGTGAAAAGAAATGGTACACAAAATGCACCTACGCAGTGGCTCAAGTGCTATAGAGGTAGGCATAGTCGAAAACACGAACTTCAAAATAAACTTATCAAGGACAGTAGAACGCATGCCAAAAATACCTGAAGTCCCGATCATCATAGAGAGATTCAACTGATATTGGGGCCACTGTGTTTGCACTCAAGATTTCTTTCGTACGTTTAACCTGTTTCTTTAATTTTGCCATTGCCTTAGCAGACTTTCTTACATCAACCCCATTTCCAACTTGTTTATTAAACTCATCTGTAAAGAACTCCACCAACCTCGCTTCCATATCTTGCCCTCCAAGTTTTGGGTCCCATCTAACATCCTTAACCTGGACAAACATTAAGCATTCTATGAAATTGATAGATACATAGATAGAATGCTATCTATCTGATAAAATGGGGAAAAAAATACCTGAAATTGGTTAACAGACACTGTCTTTCCATACTCCTTGGCCTTGTAAGCTGAATAATAAACAAGGGCAGCATAAGTATTACTTGCTCCCATATCATAGAATATAACATACCTAGAGCCATTAGAAAAATCCTTATCAATCCCATATTGTAAAGCGGCACCAGAATGTTCATTTATCAAAGAAAGCACATTGATTCCAGCCAATTGCGCAGCCTGAACCAATCCCCTCCTCTCTGCTTGTCCAAAATAGGGTGGCACAGTTATCACCGCATCCTTCACCGTAACCTTGGAATGAAACTCCGCTAGATTCATGGCGTAACGCAAAATCATAGCCACCAACTCCTCAACCGAATAAACTGTTACATTATCATCAATTTTAATACCAACAGCGCCTCTAGAATCCTCCACAACTTCAAATGGCAAATACATTGAATCTAGAACTGCCTTGACGTAGTTGTAGGGCTTCCCTATCATGTCACAGAGTTGGGAATATACTTTGTTAGGATAACGGGCTGTGATCCCAGCAGCTTCTTCACCAAGAAGGCGGTTTCCAGAGTGGAATGCAACTAAGGCAGGCGATTTTCGCTTCGACATCTCATTGATTGCTATGGAAATTGGAGCTTGGCCTGGTTTTAGATTCACAACTGCTACTTTTACCCATTCTGACCCTAGATCTATACTCGTTACTGCTGATTCCGAAGGGCTGAAATGTATACCAAGCAAGCACATGAATAAGCCTAACTCCAGGAGCAGTATCGTCTTCATCCTGGATCACAAAGCAATCCTTCTCTGCAACTGATGATTATGATATTATGTTGAAGTACACCTCGTCTTCAAAGATTAAAAAAAAAAAAAAGAGTATTAATTTCCCTCCCTTTAAACCATGAACTGGTTAATTTTCCGTCCGATTCAATGAGAAATTAATTAATTGAGGAGGCAGAAGGATGTGGAAAATTGTGGAATACTTGACTATATATTTTAAGCAGAGCACAATTGTCGACGTGGAATTGTGAAGCCTAGTAGCCAATAACATCGTGCCGAATGTACAGACTTACACGTGGTGATATCTAAATCGTCCATAGGCGTTGTACAGATGACTAGCACTGGAAGCACTCTCGTGGCATGACTTGGGGCTATTTTAATGTGGAAAATAGTTTTCTCTTTTTTTAACTCTAATTTTTTTAGAAAATTATATTTTTATTTTCCACATGAAACTATAGAAAATATAACATATTGTGTTCATTTATTAAAATTAGAAAACTATTTTTCATTTAAAAATTATATTAATTATATAACACAATTTTTTTGTATATTTTATATTAGTATAATAAAATGTTTCTTATATATTTTTATATTATATTTAAAAATAATTTTATTTTTATTTTACTTAAAATTATTTTCAAATAAAAAAATACACAAAGCAAAACAAAAATGAGAAGTGAAAGAATTATAAGTTAGAAGATAATTGAAAGTGGATTCTAAATATAATTAGAGTTAGAGTTAGATAAATATGAATAAAGTATATGTATTTATAGAGAATTAAGTTTACGTTAAAAAAGTAAAAAAAAAAAAAAAAAAAAGAGAAAAATTGAAACTATAGCTAAAAATTAAATGTTAAAAATAGAAATTATAACGTTTAAAAAATTTAAAATTATATGCAGAAAAAATGTATTTTAACATTATTATTTCTCTTTTTCTCTCTAACTTTTTTTGTTAGAGAGAGGGGTGATTTTTGGCCCTTTTTAGCCTAAAATCACCACTCTATACGTCTTTTTTATCAATTAAATTCTAAAATAAGTGGGTGTTCCACATGGATTTAGGTTTGTTATTGTTTGTTTTTATAGTTTCGCCGTCTTATTGCGGTATTTGATTTTTGCCGTCTTGTTGCGGCGTTTTTTTTTTTTTTTTGTGGGCAATTCAGACAACAAAGCATATTTGATTCAACAGAAATATCAGATCCGATTATGATCGTCAGTATGTTGTAGCACTGGAGTCATAGGTATTCTATTCATTATAAAATTTTTAAATATATAGGCTTTGAGCCAATTTATTATGCTATTAACCTTGGAGATGTGAATATTTCACAGTTTCATCATTTAATAGTTTTTAGTGGATTTATATCAATGTTTTTTATCGATGTATTGCTGATTTTTATGAATGAAATTATTATTATTGTCAAAAAAAATATATTATTATTTGAATGACATTGAAAAAAGTAATATTGGAGATAATTTGAAAATATGTACATAAAATCTATTTCAATGTTATTGTTTGGAAGACGAAAAAAAATAACATTCTAAACCAAAAAAATTTAAGAAAAAAAACAAGTGTGATTGCTTAGGATTGGAACTCTAATACAATTAAAAACCTCAATTTTTTTTTAAGGAAAATGCATGAATAACATTAACTATAAAATAGGCAATCAGCCATTACATAATGATATATATGAGATGGGACATCTTCCATTAGAATAATATATCCATCTAAACAAAGAGCCCACTTTGTTAAATTATATGCAACAACATTATAGGTCTGAGGAGCAAAATTAAAAGAGATAGTATCAAACATCTAAGATAAAGAAAGAATATCCTCATAAATCAGATAGTGACTTACAAGACTAGTAGCATGGTTTCAAATGTTAGTAATAGTAGCAACACAATCAGATTCACTTACAATATTGTGAAAACCAGCTTCTGAAGCAAGCTTGATTCCTAGAAAAATACCTTGAGCCTCCATAGTTTTAACACTCAAACCAACTAGAACTAGAATCCTTGATGACAGTGTCACTTCTCCAACCCAATTACGAATACTAAATCCTAAGCCTGCTCTCGAATTATCAATGGACAGAGTTGCATCTGTGTTTATTTTAATTACATCACCAGTAGGAGGATTCTAAGATCGTGTTGGTACGGAAACAACTGGTGAAGTTAAAGGGGATAAATTATCAAACCTCCGAGAATTACAGTGCTGGAAACATCTCCATGTTTTCTCTATTTAGAAAACACTTTAAATTAGGTTTCCAAATTCTATTAGAATTTTAGAAAACTGGAAATTTTTTTTTTTTTTGAAAATTTTAGAAAATTATATCATTTAAATATATTACTCCATTTTCTATTTTCAATAGAAAATTTTGTCTGGAAAACACAAATAGTTTTCCATAAGTAAATAATCACTTGGGTTTGCAATGTCCCCTTCCAAATTTCATTTTTGGATAAATAATTTATCATCTAAACATTTTATTATAAGGGATTTATGATTTTTTTTTTTGGCAATTCAACTTTTATAATCTATATTTTATATCTATATCTATATTTTTGGATAAATAATTTATCGTTTAAACATTTTATCATTAGTGGTTTTAAGATTTTTTTTTTTGTAATTCATATATATATATATAGACATACACACATATTAAACGGTTACTTCTTACAAGTTCTCTTATTTCAGTATTCTCTCAAAAAGGCTAACATGTACATTTCTTAAAATTCATAATATTTTAATAATAATATATATATATAAAACTTAACCATATTTATAGATGGTGGGATTTAGTGCGCTCCCAAATATTCGGCAACCACGGTACTGTATAGGCTTTACAACCCACTTGAAAGTATAAAACTAGCCACAAAGGCTAAAACTGAAGAAGGAGTCACCAGCCGGGTAATAACAAGAAAACCAAATATTGTGTCAACTGGATTTCATAGAGGTCCAGCAACCATCTTTAGAGGCTAAGTTCGTATATTGAACCTCTATTTATTTTTTAGTTATTTCTTTTATTACATGCAACTATGCGATTTAAACATGTCAAACAAATCCATAAACATGTTAATAATTTTACATATATGTCATTTTAAATGATTACCAAATTTACGCATGCCACCAAATTATTAAGTTAGGTCATGTATGAGCATGCATAATAATCATCTAAACAACCAATCACAACAAATAATAAAAAAAATCCAAAAAATGACGTGAGGAGAAAAGAGTACAACACATAAAAACTAAAATAAAATCCTTAATATGACCTATACTAAAGAAATAAAGGAGTAGAAATAAGTTAAGTCCAAAAATAAAAAAGAGTCCAAGTCCATAAGAAAGGAGAGAGGATAATGGAATTACAACTCAAAATCATTATCAAATCTATTTAGGAAAATATACACAAATACCCTTTTTTAAAATTTTTTTAACTTAAATACCTCAAGTTTTCATAAATTACCTCCATGCCTCTTTTTATTTACCTGCATGTCCTTTCTCTCCTTTTTTATTTTCTTCCATGTCATTTCTTCTTCACTCTCTTTTTTTTCTTTTTTTTTTTTCCTTTCTTCTCTTGTTTCTTTATTTTTATTTTCTTCTTTTTTTATTTCTATTTTTTCATAATCGTCTTTTTTTTTCTTATTTTTTATTTTCTTCTGTTTTTTTTTCTTGTTGTTTTTTCTGTTTCTTTCTTTTAAAATGTTATCCTTTTTTTTTTCTTTGTCTTCTTTTTTTTTCTTTTTTATATTTTTTTCTTTTTTTTTTTACTAAAAATAAAAATACAACAATATGTCATTCCCTTTTTTATTTTTTATTCTTTATTTTTATCATCCCCTTCTTTTTTTCTTTTTTTCCCCCTCTCTTTATTTTGTTATGGTTTTTGTTAATTTTTTTCTTTGGTCTCCTTATTTTTTTCATTTTCTTCATTTTTTATGTATTTTTATTTTATTTTCTTTTTTTTCTTTTTATTTTCTCCTTTTTTTTTCTCTCATATCCTTTCTTTTTCCCTTTTCCTCTTTTTTTTTCAGTTTTTTTTTTAAATTGAACAAAAATGTAAGAAATTGTTTGATACAAAAAAAATAAACTAAAAGTATACGAAAAATATATAAAAAAATAAACTAAAATTAAACAAAAAAATATATGAAAAATATGACAAACCCAAAATATATATAATGAAAGGCCATAAAATTGTAGTAGATTATTTCATATGCGGAAAATAAAATAAAAGTAAACTAAAAGTATTCAAAATTTCACCGTTTTATATACAAAAAAAAAACTAAAAGCATTGAAAATTTTATTGATTAGTGTTATTCATTAATCTTACAGAATTATAGCAGATTGTTTCATATATAGAAAATAAACGAAAAATATTCAAAATTTTACTGTTTCATGTACGAAAAATAAACTAAAAGTATTCAAAATTACAACCAGTTCATTCCTATTCCAACTTCTCTTCGTGTATTTCCTCATGGTTACCATCACAAATGAATAAAACACAATAATTCTAGCTAGGTTGACTATAGATGAGTGTTCAAGTAAAAAAAGCTTATTTGACTAAAATTTTAATGTCAATTCACTTGAATAATATAAGTATTATTATTATACATCACTTGCATACCATTTTTTTTTTTGGAAATTATGTATATGAATTGTTTGATATACATAATATGAACAAAAAATGAATCAAAAATATTTAAAATTAAATGAAACTAAAATATTAAATATATTTTTGAAAAAATAAGTGTCAATATGAACAAAAAATGAATCAAAAATATTTGAAATTAAATAAAACTAAAATATTAAATATATTTTTTAAAAAATAAGAGACACTTAATAGTCTGTTGAGGCTGCTAAGTGTATTGGCATTGTTACTTTATGGTCTATTAGTTTCATTTTAGTTGCTTTTTGGTTTCTGATATTATTTTTTATGATTGTATTTTTTAGGGTGATAATATTCTGTTTAATGATAAGAGCGATTTTGAGTATTGTGGGAGACTTAAGCCGAATGACAAAGACATAATTGAAGTGATTCTTGTTTATTAGTTTCATTTTGGTTGCTTTTTAGTTTTTTTGATATGCTTTTGTATGATTGTTTTTATTTTTTATTTGTATTACTTTAGTTTATTAGTTTCATTTTCGGTTACTGTTTGGTTGGTTTTTGATTTTTGATATTCTTTTGTATGATTATTTTTATTTTTGATTTGTATTATTTTAGTTTATTGGTTTCATTTTGGTTTCTTTTTGGTTGATTTTTGGTTTTTGATATTATTTTTTATGACTGTATTTTTTATGGTGATAATATTATGTTTAATGATAAGTGTGATTTTGAGTGTCGTGGAAGACTTAAGTCGAAGGACAAAGACAAACTAACTGAAAGTCTGTTGGCATTGTTGTTGAGATAGGAAGTGATTCTTGTTTGGTATATATTATTTATACTACAAATTTATTTTTGTATTTTTATTGTTTATTTTTGGTTTCTAATTTTATTTGCGATTTGTTGTTTTAAAGTTAGGATAAAAAGAATATAGAAGACGATTCAATTGATGTTTCTAACATTATCAGTAATGTAGTTAGAGCTATGAGTGGTGAACTTGTATTTTTTATATTTTTGATTTGTATTAATTGAGTTTATTAGTTTCGTTTTGGTTGCTTTTTAGTTGATTTATAGTTTTTGATATTCTTTTGTATGATTGTTTTTATTTTTAATTTGTATTAGTTGAGTTTATTAGTTTCATTTTGGTTGCTTTTTGGTTGATTTTTGGTTTCTGATATTATTTTTTATGATTGTATTTTTTATGGTGATAATATTATATTTAATGATAAGGGTGATTTTGAGTGTCGTGGAAGACTTAAGTCGAAGGACAAAGATAAACTAACTGAAAGTCTTTTGGCATTGTTGTTAAGATAGGAAGTGATTCTTGTTTGGTATATGTTATTTATACTACGAATTTGTTTTTATATCTTTATGGTTTATTTTTAGTTTCTGATTTTATTTATGATTTGTTGTTTTTAAGTTAGGATAAAAAGAATATGGAAGACGATTCAATTGATGTTTCTAATATTATCAGTAATGTAGTTAGAGCTATTGGAGCTATGAATGGTGAACTTGTATTTTTTTTTTTTTTTAATTTATATTAATTGAGTCTATTAGTTTCGTTTTGGTTGATTTTTGGTTGATTTTTAGTTTCTGATATTATTTTATGTGATTATTTTTATTTTTGATTTATATTAGCTGAGTTGACACAGTACTATGATTTTATTGCTTCAGCTATCAAGCTGTATTGGCCAAAGATAAATTGATCCTTGCTTGACCAACATGCAATAGCGAATCAAAGCATGCAATACTATAAGTTAAAATCAGTTGACATGTTCCTTTATTACATATGACACGCTATCATCATATACAGTAGGAACATTCTCTTTACCAATTGTTCTAAAATGCCAATTTCAGGAATCTTTAATTTCAAATTAACTAAAACAAAAGTTCTGAAATCTCCAACAACCAGTCCTTCAACTAGTAATCCATGAGGGTATCTTTACCAATTCAACCAATCATGACAAAGCATCTCCGAATTTTCGAGACAATAAAGGCACATGGAAACATTAAACATAACCAAACAAAAATCAGAGTTTTCACTTGAAATGTCTAGAAACAGAAAGAGATGAGCAAAGTGATTTCATTTCTAAACATTTTGGCCAATAAAGTCTTTTGAATGGTTGAGTCTTCATGCATAGTTCAACCGGAAGATGTCATTCAACACATAAAAGCTTTCTTGGGGTGTTGGCATTAAATGGAACATCTGCGAGAAGAATGCATGATAAGGAAATTCAGTTAGGATAATATATCACACAATTATTGGTCCCAAAAAAATAGAAACAATAACAAAATAAGCACAACCTACTAAAGTAAAAAAAACTGCTTAAACTAAACATATAAAAAGATAATGTCATACAGACACACACTAGTTGCATTTATGACACTAGAAAACAAACCTAAACCAAATTGAAGTCATCAAAGTGCAGCCTCATCATGGAGACATTCAATGTATCGGCATAAGGAATTACAATATGCAGGCACCACGAAATAGCGATTAAGACTTAGAAATTAATTTGCACAAACCCTATTAAGGTTTAGACGGAAAACACAAACTAATGCAATAATCAGAGATGCAAAACACCATTACGCAATCCTTTATCAAAAGAAAACAACAACCGAAAGATGTCATTCAACACATAAAAAGATTTCCTGTGGTGTTGGCATCAAATGGAACATCTGCGAGAAGAATACGCGATAAAGAAATTCAGCTCAGATTACAGTTCATCTTCTGATTCAGAGGAAGAGAGGAGGCGGCGAAGGAAGATGAGAAAGCAAAAAAAGAAGGTGAGCCGCACCCTTCAGTTGCAGAAGATGGGTTTTGGGATTGCCGACTTGCCTAATGGGTATATTTCTTCCTTCTATATGCATATTGAATTTTATTTCTTCAAAACTCTCAATTAACAAATCTAAAATTTTTATCCAATTCATCTTGACATTTTGATTATATAAAAACTATATAAGATAATTCTTAAGATGCCAGAGTTTTAAATTTCGAAAAAAAAAATCTGAAAGGGGAAGTGTTGAATGAAAAGAGTTATAGCCTTATAGCCTTTGGTGGGAAATATACATCAGAAGAAGCTTACAAGATTCCATTAGCACAGTGACGACCATACCAAAATACCGACATTTTCATACATAGGACATTAGAGTTTTAAAGAACAAACAAGCAATTCTAAACACCATTACAAAACCAAGCCCCATTAGTTTTTTCACAATCACCTATCATGTGAGTGAGAATATATCAAGTTTAAGTCTCCCTGACTCAACCCCCAAAAATTTTTTCTTAGTTACACAAGACAATCTACACATTTAACGGATCCAAGCTCAAGTTAGGAAGCAAAACCACAGCACGAGAAGCCTTGGAAAGCTTAACAATTTCTGAGCCACTCTAAGCAGTTCCAAAGTGTTGCAGGGCTGTTCTGTTTGATGAGAATCAAGTATAAGCATCTTCTCCAGAACCACTGCATTCTCAAGTAGAAACTTGAGAAAGGAAAGTGCTTCACGGCTTGAATTTTCTGTGAGGCCCGATATCTCAATAGTCTTGAGATGCAACAACAAACAATTGAAAATTTTCTTCCTCATTGTTTGACATTCCTCAGCAAATTCATTGGAATTGAAAGAATGTGTACCATCATAGAGCTGAAAACAGTGGACTTTATAGGTTAAGAAATTGTTAGTTTATAAAAAAGTGCCTTCACACAAACGTTGTCTTAGGGGCTAAACTTGGTAGCCACACATGCAACGAAAACAAAACTCGCATCATACCTGTGGATTATGGCTAAATGAGAAGTCTAAAACCAATCTCTCAAGCTCTGATGAACTCTGAAGTAGACATAATATTCCAGGGAGGTCACGATTACCAAAATAGTACACATTAAGAGTTAAGCATTTGCAATTTGACAATGGTGTTGGCAACTCTTTCACCCTTAATGTTGATAAAACCTTCATACATCAAAGAAAAACACAATTCAAAACAGAATACAACAAATCAATTTTCAAAATTGTCATTAATATGAAAGCATTTTAGAAAAACTCTTTTCATTTGTTATTAACAGAGGGAACAGGAGCAATCATGCAATGGTTTGTTTCAAGCTCAGTAACACGCGCAGAATAAAGCTCATTTCATATTGTATGTTAACTGCCATTTCAATCTGTCAAGAAGCATGGCATTAAAATTTGCTGCTTGTTTAACAAGGTAATATTTCAGAACCCAATAGAATTCACAATCTTCAGGATTAAAAAGCAAACAGAACAATGTTGTACATTACAAACATATCAGCTTATAAAAGATGCAATATTCACCATTTTTAACAGGAACAAGTGAGATGTTATCAATGGCAAAAAAGGCAACGAGTAGAGTACCTGGATACACCAATTCCCCAATTTTAGTTGCTCGGCTTGAGAAACATTCTTAATGAGTTCCTTGAGTAGATTCTGACACATCTCAAGGAAATCGTCGTAGTCTTCATCATCATCATCATATGAAGCAATCAGATGAAAATCAAGGGTAGCAGTAACTAGAGATGACATATTCATCAACTTACATCTGCATTTCGTAATATACCACCAAGAACCCAAAATTACCAACTCCTGAAGATAAGGAGCTGAGAGTTCAAAAACTGAATCATGCTCTCCATGAGTGCAATCTGGAATTTCATCAATAACCAACTTTTTCAAGTGACGATTCAAGGAAAGATCAAGGCGAAGAATTCCCTCACAGTAGTAAAACCTCATGTCTTCAAGCAAAGGAGACCCTTTTAAAATACATTCAATAGCATGATGATTCAATCTCCCATACCTAACATTCAAAATCTTAAGTAATGGCCATGACACACATCGTTTAGGTACAAACGCACAACACTCCATATCCAATTCACGCAGGGAACAACAATTGTATAAGAATTGAGGCAACTTGTAACGACAATCAAAAGGACCATCATCGTGGATACTTTGAAATTCTTGAAAAAAATTCAAAGTAAGAATCTCCACTTCCCTATCTACCGCGAAACGGAGCCACAAGTCTGTTTCAGAGTAACGGCCAGAGTATCCATGCATAAGTTCCAGATGAAATTTCTTCAGCTTGGAAGAAGAGTGGAGGATTAGGGTGGTGGTCACTAATTCAGAAATGCTTGAACAGTATTCGAACTCTTCGTCTATGTATTTGGAATAGTCCTGCACAGAGAAAATGAGATTTGGAACATGAGTCCATAAATACTGCCACCTTTTTGATAAAGCACCTGTTTTGACGGCGTCTTTGGTTGATGGGAGGAAGGAGAGAATGTGATGAATCAGAGAATCTGGTAAGGAACTTATGCGGTCTTCTTCTTCATCTTCACGAGACTTGATTCTTCTGCTTCCTTGTCCTATCAAATCAGGGCGTGAATCAACATAAAGACCGCCATTATCTTCTTCAACCTCCATTTTTTTTTCTCAGAATTTAGTAAACAGTATTGTGGTGGAATTGCGATGAATGGGACGGGGAGTGGGTTCTCACTTCTTACTTTTCTTTGTTGCTGAAACTGGGTTTTGGGATGGCCACTGGGCCTCATGGGCAAAACTTCTTCCTCTGTGCTATGTTTCGAAAGGGAGCAAAAGGAAGGAAAGAAAATTGGGATTAAAATATGAATAAAAATAATATTATTTTTTTTTCCTTTTTTTTTTTTTTTTTTGTGTGTTTGAATTTAAAGGAAAATAATATAGGGATGAAGTAAAGTTGTTGTACTTTTTTATCGGGAAGATAAAATATTAAAAAAAAAGGCTTTTGCTACAGTGCAAATGTTTGCACCGGTACAAATGAAATTACAACCGTTAGATTAGTTTTTATTTAATTACAACCATTGATTATTTTGGTGTATCAATACCTGTAAAATATATCAATGGTTACAATTAAATGACA
>CATIWO010165024.1:0-11719 GCA_949673435.1 Macaranga tanarius
TGTTTTGATAACCTTGTTAAGTCTAACCATTTCAAACATATGGATATCACCATTATCCCATCTTGCCTAACCTAAATGGCTTAATACACCTACTTTGGCAGAACCTATATATAGTAATCCAGGTCTTGACAAGTGTTGATATATGGAAGGCATTTTATGACTTACTATTAGTTGACCATTTTACTCATTAATTAATATAGTGTTGTATCTCATACATACCATCATATGCACATCAACTCATATAAAGCATTATGCATAACATATCATCATATGCATAGCATCACATACATAGCATATAAATAAAGAAAATATCATTGTATGGTCCATGCCTAGCATCATTCAATATCCATAAAATATAGGAACATATAAAGAATTTATTTCCAAATTGATTTATGAGGCGAATCCATTTCGGTCAAGAGGCAATGACCCTTGTAGGGTCCTAGGGGCAGCGCCCCTAGCGGGGTCTGAGGGCAGCACCACAGGCGGCGGTCCTGCTAATTGGTTAGCAGGTAGGGGTCGGGGGCAATGCCCCCGAAGGTAAACGATTTACCTTAACTCCTTCAATGAGTTACAGCTAAAATTCATAAATGTTCAATATTTAAACAATTACAGCTCAGGCATGACCGTGCGACCTTTCGGCACAACCGTGCGCCTCTAGGCATGAATAACATGTTCGCAGGCATGGCCATGCAAACTTTCTACACGGCCGTGCAACACCTGATGCAAATTAGGTTGCTCGCAATCACAGCCGTATAACTTTTCTGCACGGCCGTGCGCGACTTGTTGCGAACAGAATGCACATTGGCACGGCCATGCAGACTTTCTGCAAGACTGTGTGTGACCTGTAGTTGCCAATTCCACTAAGAAACCCTAATTTAACAGTGATATGTTAAACCTATTTAACATAGATGATTAATATTTAATCAAATTCAACTATTAAATATATATTAATCAAATTAATATCTTTAATCTATTTCAATACGAATCAATTAAATCGCCAAAATCAAAATAGTTAATATAAGATTTCGAAAACCCATTTTTAAATCATGTAACACATATCATATACATATCTCATATATACACACAAAATTAAAATTAACTGAATCGAACTACAAGCAGCTCTGATACCACTGTTGGATTCCGGGTCACAATCACGCAACGGAAAATAAAAAATTTGACCCTAAAAATCCCCACCAAGATCCAAGTAGTTCGGATTAAATCCATTTAATCGAGTCTAGAATATTACTAAGACGAGTTCAAATGCAAGATTGTAGGAAGAAAGATAGGAGATTCACTCTAGTGATACCCTACCTTGAGCCTTTCATTGTCTTCTATCGAAATACAGATGCAGTCAAAGAGCAACGTCCTCTACCGATATCCACATGAATAGATTACCCCAAAATGATGCTGGTGTGCTAGCACATATCTCTTAATTTTCTCTCTACGTTTCTTTCCAAAAGAATATGTGTTTTATGAATAATAGATGTGCACAGACTCATTAAGCCACTAAACCCCTGCATGATATATCCATATATATCTCCTAGGGTTTAGTCTTTTACAAGTACCAAAATTCTTTTTTGGTTTTATTATTATCTTTATTTTATATTTATATATAAATATCCAAAACTATTATATATATATATATATATATATATATATATATATATATATATAATTATGGTAACTGTTACCATAAATAAATTTTACTATTTACACATATGAGAGATAACTTATATAATTGGGCTAATAAGCCTAATATCCATTTTGGGTCTATTCTATGTGTGTGACCCTGTAGGTTCACACAACGTTGGCAATAGGCCTCCAATCCATTGGTAGCCTATAAGTCATAAGTGGCCTCTTAGCAAGACATTATGACTACCCAAGTCATGTGAAGGTTAGTAATCCGACACAACCTATTTAACAATAATATTACAGTCCTTTTGTACACGATATCTTAGATTGAATATAAGGCATAGTTTATGTCATCCTTAAGAATTCAATTATTTCTCGATCTCAATTAGACTAAAATTAATAACTCCTTATCAACTGATTTCAAGCATGGCCATGCATTTTCATTCAGTCTAATTTATCGAGGGGCCCATAGATACCCTTCTCATAATTAGTGAGGGAAAAATTCCTTCTTGATCACTCATACTCCTCACATGATTCATTTTCTATCCAATCACAATCTATTACATCATCCTATTAAAGATAACATTAGAATGTGTCAAAATATAAAACTCATCATGTAGGACTCTATGATGATCTCAGGTCAGAGGACTACAATAATATCATTGCAATGAAAATAATTTACAATAATTATCCATGTAGTATTCTCATAGTGGATCAATCCAGTAGATCCTATGTACCTATGACTTGACTTTGTATCTCGTATACATGATCAGTAAAATATGATCATCAGTCAACCTCATACTAGTCTTCATTCATTATTCTCCCATAATAATGACCGACCAGGGATTATTTAGAATATAACTCATTTACCATCTAAGAGTTCTACTATTAAGTTACACACTTGATGATCTTAAATAGAGTTAAACATTCATGGAATTCAATAGAGTCAATATAATAAAATGCTTCTTTATTATAATGATGCAAAATAGATAAAGTCACAATATGGCCATAATATAATTGGCCTAGGGCACATCACTAACACATTATTGAGAGCAACTTCAAAAACTGAATTAGGCGGAACTTTTTGCATCAAATTCTGAGTAATATGGGTTGGTACTCGTCCAACTTTACCTTCTATTTCACTTTTTCTCGTTAATCTTATATGAACCATTCTCATTTGTTCAACATTTTTTTATCTCTTCCATTGGTGTCCAAAAGCATGGATGTAAACATAAGAATTCAATTTTCACCCTGGGAAAAGGAATAGAATACACTGTAAACAAGTAATAAGTTGCACATATATTTTATTATATGTAGGTTTAAATTTTTATTTTCTTCCTTAAACTTTATACTTTGATTTCTAACTTTTTGGCTTAATTATTACAAAATTTCAAATTAGCTTAATTATACCTAATTTTTTACCTAAAAAATATTAATTAATAAAGAAAAATTCTTACTATAAATGTATTACATTTTTAGTTAAATTTGTACAATATATATAAGTGCTATATCTTTATTAATCATATGCAGGAGATTTTTACTTAGACTAATTACACTATATGGTTGAATTTGCGGCACGTACTTTATACTTTACCAACAAAAATGAGACACATAGTTTTATATTACAAATCAATAAGGAAAAATTTCCTCTTATGTAAAATAGTTGATACAATTGTCACTTTTTGTTGATCATATAAACATCAAAAGTTATATATATATATATATATATATATATATATATATATATTCAGTCATTAGTGTGATACATCTAAAATATACAAAAATCTTCTAATAATAAAAGTGTATACCCTTATATTGTCCACGAAATTTGGAATTAATTAATCACGTTATAAAATTTGTAAACTAATTAAACTAAAAAAGTAAAATTCAAGGCGATTGCTCATTATGAACAAATTCAAAAGGCACATGGATATGATATCGAGAATGGATGAAATTTTTAAGTTAATTAAGATGTCATACTGTTCCCAAGGTTGCTCGAGCACATTCAGAAGATGAATTACATCCTTGGGGCGAGGTTGATTTTGGAGAATTTCATGAATCAATTTTGGCAAAACTTCGAAGTCCTTTTTGTATGCACAGGCTTGATTATCATTATATAGTAATTTTACCACCCACTTGTACTATGTAACATCATCAGTTAGATATAATATTTCCTTCTATACAACAATCATGTCCGTAGATAATGATCCATGTGCCCTTCCTTTAGCATGTAAAGCATTCACCTCCATTATAATATATCTAATATTAAATGAATACTAAAGAGCAAAATGTTAATCACAATTATAGTAAAAATTATGTAAGACTCACTTACATATACACACACGCACAAAGAATTATATGATACATATAATTATTTAATATTAATAAAGATATACTGACGCAATGTGTAGCGTGAGGATAATCAAAACATGTTTGATTATCCTCGCGCTACACACTGCGTCAGGTGGTATCAAAGCAGGTTTCTCCCAATCGATGGCTTATATTAGTGGTAAATGTGGTAGCAATCATATTCGTGATAGTGATTGGAATACGGGAGCCTGGAGAACTGCATGGCAGAGTCAAAAGGTGGTGTCTAATGATTCAACAATATATGCCAACAGAAATCAATTTGACAGTAGGCGAAGTCCAAGAGATGTCGCTCGAGGTCAACCTATTAATAGATTTATTTCTGCAATAACACATATATGTAGATGTGAAATCTATATGGAAGATATTCCTTATTATGATGGTAATCCTTCTAGTAGTGTTTTTGTTAATTGGATTGCAGAGATGGAGCAAATTTTTAAACTATTAAAATTCTCTGATTATGAGTGCATGAAGTTGGCGGCTTTTAAATTGGAGGGTTATGCTTATCTCTGGTGGAAAAGGTTACAATCCAAAAGAAAGGAAGATGGGAGAGCATTGATTAATTCTTGATTGATGATGAAGGAATTATTGGAAGATGAGTTTATTTTGTTAAATCGTGAGCCCATCTCATGCCAAGAACGTATGGTGTCTCAAATCAGTAAAAAGGTAGAGAAGAATGATGATGTTGCAAAAGGCGTCAAATCCATTACCCCAAGAATCAAAACCAAGATACAGATGAGGAGACTGAACTATGGTTATTTTCAATTGAACTTGGAGAAGAAGAGGAAGAAGAACCAACCAAATGCATTCAGAGGTATCAACCTCAAGAGGAGGAGAAGAAAAATAAGTCTTTAAAGGAAGCCATTGATATAGAAATGAAAGAAGAGATAGAATATATTGAGATTGAAGAAGAAATTGATGGCAAAGTTGAATGTCTTAAAGGTAAATATGTTCATTTCCTTGGAGTTGTAAAATTTAATTGTATTGTAGTAAATCATCTTTTCGAATTTATGGATGTTGCAAAGTCTCGAATATATTCAAAGTATTTATTTTTGTGACATGGAAGAATTCAATTCTCAAGCATAAACTCGAGTATGAGTTTTCTATAAGTGGAGGTGACTGACGTGGGGCATTTTTGGGCCTATAGAAGGAATAAAATAGTTAGGTTTGAGAATGATGGATTTTGACTGACTTTGACCTAAATTGACACATCTGGGCTTAAGTTGACTGAGATTGATGAATTTTGACTGTGTTTATTTAGTTTTGAATTTCTTTTTATTTATTTAATTATTTAGGATAATTATTTAACTAGTGATAATATCATATTTATTTAGGATTTTATTTTATTCTTAATTTATTAGTTTTCTACCTTAATTAGGATTTTAGCTAGGGTTTGGAGGTTGTTCTATAAATATGTAATATTAGGATTTTTGTAAACAGACTTTTATTTATTTTTATCAATTGATTTGAGCTTTGGCTTTGTTTTGGTCTCTGCATTGAGGCTTATTTTTTAAGTTTTTGAATTAAGAATTGTTTATCTTTGATAATCAAATATATTTTGATTATCCTTGCGCTACACGCTGCGTCATATACAGTTACTTATTAATTCAAGTGATAAGAAGATTGGATTTCTTTAAACAATGTTTTAAGTTCAAATTTTATCTGGTGAAATAAGTCTTTTCTTACGGAATTCAATTCGAATTAGTAGGGTCATTATAACTATCGAATACATGAGGAAATTATACCAAAATATATATATATAATCACTCGTATATATCAGTTTTATGAGAAAATAAATTCTGGTTGAGTACTTTTTGAATAATAAAGATCCCATTAACACAATTTTCACACTTAACCACATAGTTAATAGTTAATAGATATAAGGCTAGCAATAATACCTTAAAATATTTTGTATATCTTTTATCAGGCGATATTCCTTTTTAAGCTCCTCATTGTTACTCACTGTTAGTTTCTCTATACATTCCAAATCTTTCAGGACATTCTCTAATGTATGTCCCGACATAGCCTGTTCAGTTAAAATTAAATAAATAATCATTTCTTCAATCTTAACCTTAGCCTTAGTTATCATTCTCCAAGTAATTATACCTTCTCAATGATAATAATATGCTTTTGTATCATAGCCTTCGTTATATCATTATTTGATTAAGACAGCAATTCCTTGAGCTTCTCTAATGTTTCCTCCATGAAAATTAGCTTGCACTTCCCAACACTTGCAAATTCATCAAGTTTGAGAAAGATGGATTGAGAGATGAATCAACCCAGAATAAAAAATCCATAAAAATGTAAATGGTAAAGTTTCAAATATTCATTCCTTCCTACACTACTATGAATATGATGATCTGTAGCATATTAGAGAGAAAGATTCGAGCAAACCTTATTGAATAATGGTCGAAGTTGTGTGTATTAAAAAGTGTCTGCAGGAAATAACAAGTTTCTTTATGAAGACTATAAGAGAGTTTACTTATCACTATAAAAAAAGTGATTATAGGGGACCATTTTAGGGAACAAAGTAAAATATATTATCCTCTAATATTTTATTTAAAATAATAAGGGATGATTAATTTTAGTGTCTCCAATTCTTCCTAATTGATAGAATAGGGGACTATAAATTAATATAATAGAGGATAATTAATTTTATTATCCCCAATTATTCCTAAGTGATGGAATAGGGGACAAAAATCTTCTAAAACTCAAAACCCTACAAAATATAAATTTTAAGGATGACTCAAATAGAAGTGGTAAACTAAAAATAAAATCCCGCTTTAGAATATAGATTACAGAACGTGAAAGAGTAGTATTGCCAAAAGACACTATACCTAAAATTTCAAGCTAAACCTAAAATTTCAAGCAATTCAAGATTTTAATATCAGGTAATTCTTTATTATCAGTTTACTTAATTAATATAGATGATCAAAGTTTGTATTATTTAATATTCTATATATAATGAATTTGTGATTGATTAGTTTGTCGATTAGTTAAAGAGTTGTTTAGTTGATTGGTTTATGAATGTGTTGTTTTGTTGATTGGTTTACCAATTATTTAATATTTTATTTAATATTCTATATACCTAGTGATTTCTTTGTGGCCGGCAAACATGTCTAGCCTTTTTTTGGTTCCTTATTTCTATGAAGTCTTTCATAAAAAGGGAGTGGAAGGGAATGGAGTTAGGGGCAATTAAGGTTTGGGATTTGAAATAACTTTAGTTTTCGTGGTCTGTATTATTGAATATTGTTCCTCCTGCAAAATGATGGAGACATTTTTTTCAAACTTCCCTGCAGTTGTTGTCTTTCAATTTGAATTATGCTTGTTTGCCGTTTGTTATGCTCGTAAGAGTGCAAATTCTTGTCTTTATTTACTTAGCATTATTGTAAATTAGCAAATAAAATATTGGCATGTCATGAAAATGATGGAAACCAATGTGAGAAGGAATAGGGAATAACTGTTGGGCATTCTTATTCGACTCTACTATAGATAAAGATTCAAAAACTGTTTGTCCTATCTTTTCTCAAAAAATTTCTTTAATATCTTTAAAGTATAAATGCCTCAGAACTACTAGTGCTTTCCTTTTGGGATGTCTCATATTTTCCTTGGATGGTCATATAAAGGGTTGCAAATTGGTGGAGATGCTTGAGTGGTAACTTAATGATATTGTTTGGTGTGCAGATGATCTAAGGCTAAAAAATAATAAAATATTTTGAGGTAGAATATTGGTAAGAAATGGTTAAAATAGCAGTAAGAAAAGACAATTTTATAAGCGGCCAAGTTCAAATTTTTGTGCTAGGGGATGTGCATTTTTACCTTAATTTGATTCTCCTAGGTATCTATAAAACAAAAAAGTATATATGTTATGTGTGTTGTGTCTATTTCTAAAGCAAACTAAGCACTAAATTTTTCATACGTGTTCGATCATCATCCATGGCATAAATTTTATTAAGTGATATTAAATACATGTTGTGTTTGTTTGGTTTATGGATTTCTGGCTTAGTGATTCTTGTTGTTTCTATAATTGCTCTGTTGATAACCAATGGAGTTAGCAAATAGACTTCTTATTGTGGTGATTTAACTCAAGTCTTATAATCTTCAAATAAAAGAAATTACTGCTATTTTGAAAAGTTCAAAATCAATTAATAGCTTATATATATATATATATATATATATATATATATATATATATTTGTGTTCTTCTACTAATATTTTGGAATGTAGCTTTCAATGTGTCTTATGTTGCTTTTTTATTTTTATATTTAGTTTTTTTTTGTAATAAAAAAAATTTTCCTTTCCTTTATTCTTGTAGTAAATATAAATAATTTTTTATACAATTTGCATTTACCAAGTGCTGAAGAATATCAATTATTAGCTCTCTAATCAGGTATTTATTTATTATTTATATTAATTTTTTGGTCATTTTAAATATATGCGCTAAAAAAAATGTATATGATGCATGAGTTATTATAATATATGGGTTGGATGTTTATTTATTTAATTTTTTTATGGTGATTGGAATGCTGTTATTAAATAAATTTATTTTGATTTCTGCATTATGCTTGAGAGGGTTAGTTTATGATTTCTGCATTATGCTTAATCAATAATATTCCTGCAAGGAAATTCCACTTGTAGCCTTGTATGTGCTTTTATTCTAGCCATATGCCAGTTAATGAGTAGGACATTGCTTGTCAATAAATGGGTCTCCTACCCCCGCCGTTATTGGCTGGCATATGGATCTCACTCATACACAATTAAAAAATAAACTCTCCACCCACTTATATTATTAATAAATGTGAAATATAATAGCACAGCCTCTCTAGAAGCTTATCCAATAAACTATAAATCTTGAGACAATATAAGTAGTGTTTAGTCACCGACTTAAGCAGGTCTTGTGGTGACCGACATAAGCATGTATATGTGTATGTCCCTTGGTCATTATGTATGCATGAGAGAAAGAGAAAATGTCTGGGTGGACAGATGAGAGAATGAATGGGTATGCACAATTAGAAAGTGAGTGGACAATGAGAGAATTAGAAAGTGAGAGCATTATGAGAGAATCAATATAATATATAGTGTGGTGAGGCTGGTCGTGAGTGTGTGTGGGCCTAGTGTCAATTGAATGCATGCAAATGAGTGGTGCGTGCGAGTGTGAGTAACTAAAGTGAATGTATAAGTAGATATGTATGGTGTGCAAGTTACTTAGTCTCTACAAGTTTCAATCTTTTAACATTTTTGACAATGACCTGAGTTAACACTTTACTTTTTTAGGTATTGTCCTTTTAATTAGGTTCACATAATTTATAAGTTACTTAGTCTCTGCCACACCTTTTATATATATATATATATATATATATATATATATATATATAGTAGAGAGATATTATAGTAGAGAGTTATTATTGGGCATGCATTGGTATCATATTATAGTAGAGAGATATTATCATCTTTAGTCCATCTATTTATTGTCTTCATTTCTTCTTTTAGCATTACGTTATAGTAAAAAAAATTTATCATTTAATGACATGCTTCTTTTAGTGCATATATCAAAATATACTTTTATATAGAGTTAATTTTTTTTCTTTGTAATCAAAGTAATTAATTAATAAGCTCTATAAGTTTTATAGGATATGGCTCCAGATAAAAGTTAGATGGGGATTAATAATAGCCAAAATTCATTCACGGTGTGGAGGAGTTTCTTACTTATGCATTTATGCATTCATCAACTGATGGTGTTATTCTTTGTCCGTGTATGAGGTGTAGAAATGTGAATTATAAAGAAAAATCTGAAGTTAGATATCACTTTTTAAAGCATGGAATAGTCAAAACTTACACTGTTTGGCATTTTTATAGTGAGTCCCAAAATGAAGATACTGACATCAACAGTGAGTTAAACTACCACAATAAGCCTATTATTGATGATGATATGATTGGATTGGTGAACAATATTTTTGTTCCTTCTACTCTCAATAGTAATACAGATAACAATTATCATTCTGTCAATGTTAATGAAGCATTTACTGAAGAAGTGCCTAAAGGAGATGCAGCTAATTTTTATCATTTACTTAGTGAAGCTAAGCAACAGTTGCACTCTGAATGTGAGCTTTCAAAATTAGTTGTTATAGTTAAATTGCTTCATTTGAAGAGTTTCCATAGATGGACTTATAAATCATTTGATGATTTACTTGGTCTCCTAAGAGAGATTGTGCCAATTGGGAAGCATACAATACTAGAGTCATATAGCAATGTTCATAAATATATTAGTAGTTTGGGCCTCAATTATGAGAAATATGATGTTTGTTAGAATCTTTGTACTCTATATTAGGGTGCTTTTGCTAATTTAACTTCTTGTCAAGTTTGTGGGTTGTCTAAGTAGAAGTCTTCTGAAGGGTTAGACAATAGTAAAAAGATTCCTCACAAAGTGTTACGATACTTTCCTTTAAAACTTAGACTGCAGAGATTATATATGTCCAGTTAGATTATATGCGGTGGCATAAAGAGAAACGGGTTGATGATGGCATAATAAGACATCCAGCTGACAGTTTTGCATAGAAGAAATTTAATGAATTGCACAAAGATTTTGGTGATGATGCTCGTAATATGAGATTAGGTCTTACAACTGATGGTTTCCAACCTTATAGAAATATGAGTTCGCAACACAGTATTTGACCTGTCATTCTTATACCTTATAACTTACCTTATTGGATGTGCATAAAAAAACCTAACTTGATCATGTCAATGATTATACCTGGAGAGCATAGTCCGGAAATGGGCATAGACATTTTTCTATAGCCTTAAATATATGAGCTTAAGGAACTGTGGGATGTCAGTGTGGATTCATATGATGCACATAACAAACAAAATTTTAAATTACGTGCAATTGTTATATGGACCATTAGTGATTTGTCGGCATATGCAGACTTATCAAGATGGTCAATAAAAGGTTACAAAGCTTATCTTTCTTGTCATAAGCATACTAGCGCAAAACATTTATCTGGGTCAATAAAAATGTGCTATGTGGATCAAAGTCGATTTCTAACTCGCAATCATAAATGGCATAGAAACACTAAGTCCTTTAATGGTGCTAAAGAGATAAGAGAAATGCCAAAACCATTAACAGGTGTTGAAGTTTTAAGAGAACTTGAAAATTTCACTCAATTGCCATTTAGTCGAGGTATTACAAGGAAGTATGCCGCTTCTAATAGTTTTGAGAATTGGCAAAAGAAGAGAATTTTTTTTGAGTTACCTTATTGGAAGACACTTCTTATTCTACACAATCTAGATATTATGCACATTGAAAAGAATGTGTGTGATAATGTGTTAGGAACATTGATAAACATCAAAGGCAAAATAAAAGACACATTAAATGGTCGTTATGATTTAGTTAGTTTGGGCATTAGACCTAAGCTTCACCCGATTAAATATCAAAATAAGGTGTTTATTCCAATGGCTCGTTATGTCTTATCTAATAATAAAAAGGAAGCCTTGTGCAAGATGTTGGCTCATTTGAAGCCTCCAACTGGTTTTCTTTCTAAAATATATAGGTGTGTCTGTAACACCCACCCTTTTTACTTATGTATTTATGACGTATGTATTGCAGGTTATGCATAGTACATAAGTGAACCTTATATAAGTTAGAAAGGTGCATGTGTTATAAGAGGGACTAAATTGGAAGAGAAGTTGGGGATGTAATTGTCGCAATTGGAAGTTTATGGGT